>PHNY01022950.1:1244-16434 GCA_003724115.2 Anethum foeniculum | reverse complement strand
AATAAGTAACTTAATTTTTATAAGTAAAATAAGATTTGATTTTCAATTCTTATAATAAATATTTATATTTGAAAAAAAATTTAAAAATACGAAATTTTAAAAAAAATAAGTTACTTATAAGCAATATGTTAATTTGCCAAACGGTTGTATGGTCTCGTGGACGTTTGAAGTTAATGAGAATAATGAGATTCGAAAATAAAAAATAACAATGTAAAATGGAAATTAATGACGACAAAAATCCTACGGGATTTATAATTTGCTTATTCTATAGGAATGAAATTTCTTATTTCAACAACTAAATTTACTTATTTTATAGCAACCTTGGCAATAGGAAGTATCCTGGGCTGCCTTGTCTAATGGCAAGTCAAAAAAGTCAATTTTTAACTATCTTAAAGATAAAGTCCGGGTAAGATCAAAAGTTGGAATACATAATTGCTTTCAAGAGATGGAAGGCTTTGTTATTGCATAATGTTGCTCAAACTATACCTGTCTACACGATGTCCTGTTTTTTAATCCCAATATCACTTTGTCAAGAGATAGAAAGGATGATGAATGCTTTCTGGTGGAGTTTTAATTCTTCGAATAATAAAAGAATCAAATGACGCTCTTGGTCACGTATGAGTATGTCAAAAAAAGAGGGAGTATTGGGCTTTCGTAATCTACATGGCTTCAATCTAGCATTGCTAGGAAAACAATGTTGGAATCTTCTTAAAAACCCAGATGCTTTGATCTCAAGATTACTAAAGGCTCGATATTACCCAAACTGTAGTTTACTCCAAGCTGATAGGAAGGTGGTTCGAGCTTTACTTGGTCATGCATTTGGGAGGCAAAAGAAAATTCGAAAGAAGGGATAAGATGGGTTGTAAGGAGCTTTACTTTCAAAAACAATGATGTTGAAGCCATATTATCAGTTCGAATTCCGCAAAGTAGTACAAGTGACAGGGTGGCCTGGGTCCATTCGAGTAATGGGCAATACCTAGTGAAATCAGGATACCATTATTGACTCTCAAATCATACAACTAATGTAGACGTGCAACAATCAGTTGGACGGGGACGGTTGTGCAGTCTTTTTGTTCCTCGTAAAATCAGAGTCCTTTTATGGAGGTTATGTCGTAACACTGTTCCAGTTCGCAACTAACTTGGAGGTAAATGAATTCGTGTCCCTATAAATTGTTTGATGTGTACTAGAGACGTTGAGCATATGTTACATTTGTTTTTTGACTGTATGTTTTCAAGCTCTTGCTAGCATCGAAGCATCAAGTGGGATAACATTATGATATGAGAGAGGTTGAAAATGCTCTCGAATGGTTTTTAGACAAGCTTAGCACAGAATCAAGGGACAATCTGGTGAAGATAGCTACAATTGTCTGGGGAGTGTGGTGAGCTAGAAATAAGAAAGTGTGTGAAGGAAAAATAAGGATCCTATAAATTGCCATGTCGTGGAGCTCTAAACATATTTCGGACTGGAGGCAAGCTCTCAGTAAGAAAAATCAGACTCTTAATCAGTTACAGAGGGATAAAATGCAACACATAAACACATGGTTGGCCCCTGAGATTGGACCCCTGAAACTGAACGTTAATGCCTCAGTTTTTGAGAATGTTGATTCATTTTCAATTGATATGGTTCTTCGGAATCACCAAGGTTTGTTTATTCATGGACGAACAATGAAATTTGCTGGAAAGTGGAGGTGTTTGTAGGTATCCTTGAGAGTGACTTTCTTTTGAGTGTGCAGGCGATCAAAAGTAATGGGCGGAACCAGCTGGAGGTAGGAATGTTGATAGACCAATGTTACTCTCTCCTTAGTAATAGAGCTTAGGTATTTTTGGGTTTTGTTAAGAAGCATGCAAACAAGGTTGCTCATTTGTAAGCTAGACTTCCTTGTACGCTGAATAGCTTCATTGATTTATTGTCATCTCCGCAGTTTGTGTTAGAGACACTTATGTCGGATTTTTGATTTTAATGAAATCTCTCTTTATTCCAAAAAAAAAAAAGACAACTAAATTGACAATTCAAATACCAAAACATATTTTTTTTCGAGGAAATATTTTTTAATCATATCAAACGTACTGTATATCTTGCTTATTTCGAATTTAAATTACTATAAACCAAATCAAATCGAGACCATCGGTAATCTCAAACAGGCTCGTCAGATCTTCGATAGCAGAGGCAATCATATGGTCGAGGTTTATTCACATCTCTGTAACTCTTTCATCACATCTCTGCTCGTTTTACAGATCAGATCGTTGACGGCGCCGCCGCGCTACTGGAGGAGAAAAGCGGAGACGGCGAGAGAGAGATGGAGGAGAGTGAGGAGAAGGAGGAGTTTTGAAGTGAAAGTTGATTGGGATGGTGATGTTTGGGGTCTGATAGGTGCGTACAGACCCCCTGCCATTGTTGGAGAGATAGATAGATACAGAGAGAGTGTGTGTATAGGTTAGGGAAAAGGAAATCTATGGATTTGGGAATGAACTGTTTTGTTTTAGTGTACTGCTGTGTTTTGTGTTGGTAGTGTTGGTTCACAACTAGTAAAATATGGTAATGGATGTTTTGTTATGACCGAACCATTCTTGGATGGCGGCTGATGGTAGTAACAGTAATGGAGGTAGGATTGGTCAGTCGGTCGGATATTTCTAATTAGTGCCTTAATTGAAGGCTTTTTTGCTCCATTAATGGGAGGCCTTTTGGCATATGTTTTAGCCTTTTAGAGGCAACCATGTGACGTTTTGTTGGCTATTGTGTATTTAAATTTGATTTTTTAATTATTTGATTTGATTTTATTTTTATTTTTTTGCTTTCAGAGTCTAACTAAAGATTTTTTTTTATTAGATCTTATTTTATGTATTTATTTTCTTTCTCTTTCTCGTTTAACAAATTATTATATGTACATATTTTATAGAATACATTATCGAATATAATTTTTACTATTTTAATAGGTTCTTCTTGTTTCTTTTGTTTTACTTTCAGGATTGTTAGGAAGAGTTGATTGGGACTATAAAGCACAATTATCTGGTCGAGGATCTCGGAGTATAAGACAATTTAGCCACAAATTTCGATGACATGAGGGTTTTTTTACAACTATCGGAATAAAGTAGTTTTATTAGTTTTGTGCAGAATGTAATTTATAGAGGGCACTCTTTTTTCTTTCTACAGTTTTTTTCCCATAGGGTTTTACTCTTGTAAGGTTTTAACGAGGCCTTTTTGTGGGTTATTTTTTCAGACATTAATATTTTATTATCTAAATTTCCAGGGACATCTCTGCATGACCTTTGGTTAGATGATAATATTTTAAGCTTGGTGAATGAAAGATATGCTCCACCAATATTTATTGTGTTTTGATGCAATTCATTAATGAAATCGTCATTTTCTATCAAAAAAACCAAAACATGCGGATATAGTTCAATTTTCTGTTAAGTGCAGACTTATAATATAAAATTTTATAATCATCATGGTGCTTAAAGCGAACGAACAAAAAAATAGAGTAATAATCGATATCTCTCAATTTGGATATTAAAATTGTTATAAAAGATATATTAATTGGTAATTTGTATATTTAAATATACGATATATATTCTATTTACCAGGTCATGATCAATAATTAATTTTAAAATTATTTTTAAAAAAAGTTTAAATAAGATCATATATTGATTGAAAATAGCAAATCGTATTTTAAAAATTAAAATTTTCAAAGAATGACCGCAACTTTAAAATTAATTTAAAAATGATGAATATATTGAATAATTTCCTAAAAATTTAATATACTTATCCCTTCCGTCCCATCCCCAATTCTTAACATTGGGGTTAGGTAGAGAAATTAAGAAAAAGTGTAAATTATTGGTGAAAAATAGATAAAATGAGTAAAGTAGTGATAATTAAGACGGGTGTATTCAATCAAGATTTTGAAGGATTTTTTTGTATTTTGAAAATCCAAGGGTATTCAATTTGGATTCTAAATAATTCATTAAAATCTGAAGGTATTCAATTTGGATTTTAAAATAGATGAGATTTTGGAGGATTCTTCTAAAATCATCAAAATTGTACATATACATATTTACTCCCAAATTATAGTGTAGTAAAGTAGTTGATGTAGTTTATTTTTATATTTTTTATATCATAAAAATTATCTCTTATGAAATGTAAAAAATTGGCAGGAACGTCTAGAAAAGTAATTGTAAAAAAAGAGTATAGTTTTACAGGGTAAAAAAGGTCAAAAATTGTGGCAATTTGGGATCACGAGCCAAGCAAGCGATGCAAATAAGTGGATAAATCCGAGTCGAAAGTGGCAAGAAAAACGAGAAAATGAAGAAAAGAACAAGTGGCATTTGGCAAAAAGCCTAAAAGCTGACGCAAAAGTGCAACCAACCCAACACTAGTACACACATTTCCACCCAACTTACAAAACATATATGCTTACTCATACCACCTTCCCCCTGTATAATAAATCTATACACACACATTATCACATTACATACACGTCTCCACATCTTCTCCCCCACTAGTCCCACTACTTTCCTCCTTACCCAGGTAGTTTTTACTTTTTTTAAGATCCTTGTAACATTATTTATTTACTCTACTTGGTTCTTTAGTTCTGTAAAGTAGTTGATTTTTTTTGTGGTAAGATTTTCTTGAATTTTACTGCTTTAGTTGAATTATTTACTGCATTGGGTCATTGAAATTCTTGTAAAGTTTTGATTTTTATGATGAATTGTGTATAAATCAGTGTCTTTAAGCTGCTAGTTTTGAGTTTGATTTTATAAATCTAGTGCCCTTTTGTTGAAAAGATGTAATTAAGCTTCTTGTGATTGAATTTTGTGAAGTAAGTATTGGGTGCTAGGCAAGTTTTGATTTTGATGTTGTAATTGTTTTTGAGGTCTTTTAAGCAGATGGGTTTTGTTTTGTTTAGTTCTGTTTGTAGATTTTACTGTTTGTGGGTGGTTTAATTTGTGAACATTCTTGATGTTTATAGATGTATCATGTATGTGTATAGATTGGATTGAAGTGATATGGTTTACTAAGGGTGTTGATTTCTGTAATTCGGGTTTTGGTTTAAGGGTGATCGTAGGTTTTGGGACAGCGGAGTGCAGGATGTCTGCGACAGTTTGTGTTGAGAGGGCAACCAGTGACAAACTGAGTGGTCCTGATTGGGCAATGAATATCGAGATATGTGATATTATCAACAACGATCCAGGGTATGATTTTCTTCTGTTGCTTCTAGATTTGATGTGTTTGTCTTGTGTTTAGTCGGTATTCTTGCATCCTTACAGATTTGTCTTTGTTGATCTACGACTTGAATTATGACTTGCATCTTGATATGATAATGGTGTTTATAAATAAGCAGCATCGTGCAGGAAACAGGAAAGTATACACTTAAGTATAGCAATCATACCCCCTTTATTTTATAATATTTTCATTAGATATAAACACTAAATCTTACTTTACAAAAGAATGAAAGACCCCCCCGGCAAAACAATGTTACCATACCCATTGTTTATCTTTAAAGGCTTCACTATGTTGTTGGCACATAAGAGACAAGAGTCATTCTATGGAGAAGATACAGTTCTTTAACACTCATATTTGACCTTCGAGGTGGAATTAGATTGACCGTGTGATTGGTGTAGTCATGCAGACTGTTAGCTCTATCATGGGATAATTATAATAAGTACTTGGTGTAATATCCATGATATTACATTTTTTCGCAGTTATCTACGTCGTCTTGGATTTTATTTGCTTCAAAGAATTATACTGCTTTCTACATTGATTTATATAAGTATATTCTCATTATATTGTAATTGTCCTTACACTTGATTGGACTTCCAGGCAAGCAAGAAATGCAATAAGGACACTCAAGAAGCGGCTGGGGAGTAAAAATCCAAAAAGACAGCTCCTTGCTCTTTTTGTTAGTAATAAACGTCATTTTATAGAACAATTTTCATAATCATGAATGTTTGCTGTGACCAAATTATCATAATTTGCACTAATTTATTGAAATGAAATATTGCTGCAGTGAAGCAATGTCATAAGATGGTCTAGTGGTCTCATTATAAAGGTTGAGTGTCCTAACTACAGTTTATAGGAACTTCATATAGAGATACTTATTTCAAATATGTAATGTGTACCCTGCTTAAGAGGTTAAAGTCCTGCAGTATATTATTCTGGAGTGTGTTTTTAGGTTGGATTATATCAGGATATAAATTTCATGGGTCGCACTTGCATCTTCCCTTCCCCAGAATTCAAGGATATAATTTTCCAGTGGAAAAAAAATATAAAATTAATCTGTTTTGTGGTTTAGACCTGAATTCCAGATGAGATTCGCTGTGGGGTTTGTGACCCCTATATTTATCGTCAGGATAACTGGCTGGGCAGATATTTCGCTGCCTTCAGTTCGATTACAATCTACTGAATCTAGAAACTGATTGTTATATAAATTTTCAGGCTCCCTCAATGATTGACGTTCAGTAATTTCCAGCTTGATTTGGCTCCATGTCTAGGTCCTTGTGTAGATAGTTAGTAGATTTATGTTTGATCCTTCCCCTTCCCCCCAAAAGAATAAAATAAAATATTAATAATAAAAATTAATCTGGCCAGGTGTTTAAAAACCTCTCCTTTCTAAAGCTCTTTCATAATTCAGATATATGACTGCTGCAACCAGTCTATTGATGTTAAGAATTTAATTTATCACAATTGTGGCCCTCTACTGCATAAGCATCTGATTTCTGTAGGAAAACTCTCACAAGCATTATTGTATAACTGTGTGTAGTAATTTGTTGCTTGTTAATAATCGAACCTATTACAGTCTGTATATTCATAAAGGGATTTCGGATTCAGGTACTAGAAACTCTTACCAAAAATTGCGGAGACAATGTCTTTCAGCACATTGTTGATGGAGATATATTGCGTGAAATGGTCAAAATTGTGAAGAAGAAGGTGACTGCTTTTTTTTCAGGAGTTACAGTCAGTTTCCTCTTTTATTTCATTTTAGATACGCATGGCTAGTCTTCCTCATTTCAACATTAATAATGCAGCCAGATTTAAACGTGCGGGAGAAAATATTAATTCTAATTGATACCTGGCAAGAAGCTCTTGGAGGATTCGGAGGGCAGTATCCTCAGTACTATGCCGCTTACAGTGAACTACAGGTGGTTGTTCAACCCATATCTGATTTGATTTATTCAACTTTATTTTTCTTTTGCAAGAGTTTGCGGGTTAAATAGATCACGTGACATACAATATTTAATGTTTGAATCGACAGGAGAGAATGGCGATATTTTCTTAAGTATCTTGTTTCACTCTTGCTTGTAGTATTATAATTATAACTATCATATTAAATATATATACTGTAAAGTTATGTTAATCTCTTTAATTTGCTTCCTTTTCTTTATTATTAAGGACATTCATTTCTTAAAGGTTATTATTAATTTTGTTTTTCATCATTGTTTGACAGTCTGTTGGTATAGACTTTCCACCCCATGAGGAGAACAGCATAGCCTTGTTTACACCACCACAGACCCAGCCAGTAGGGCAGCTAGCAAGTACTGACTCTGCTTCGACATATGAGGAAGCTGTTGCTTTTCAGGATTCCCTTCAATCTGACCCCTCTGGACTCGAGTAATATTACAATCTTGTATTCCATCACAATATAACTTCTCTATACTATTCCATGCCTATTTGATTCTTGCAGAGACTACATGTAAAGATATGGTGCAATATAGTTTTCAGTTGAGTTGAATACATGGCACATATAAGCTCTTTTACTTTACATTACAAACTTGTTTGATCCGAGCATTGTGGAGTGTGGAAAGTTTATGAATGAGGTTCCTTACAACATACTTAATCAAATACTTGTAACTTAAAATACCTAAGCCCGTTGTTCTTGGGGTGATAATTTGAGAGAAAACTTAGTTTTCAACCATTTGGATCATCAAATGCTATTGGTTTTAAGAACTTTCTTTCTTTTGTCCAAAATCACACGTCTGACTTTAAAGTGCCATCGTATGCTATAAGTAACTAGAGGAAGAATTTAGAGTTACTTCCTATGTGTTTTCAGAAAGCACTAACTTTTAATGTCTACAAAGCACACAGATCGGCCTAGTCTTGGTATCTATTAAAAACAATTCTGTTCATTTATTTCTGAAGTAGATCATTATATTTCTCAAGTTTCCTTTGTGTGGTTAGACTTTCTCTATATATTTTACCATTTACCACTTTAGACCCAGAATCATTTTTAACAGAAATATGTATGCATAAACTTAATGCAGCTTGGAAGAGATTCAGACTGCTAATGGAGTAGCAAATGTGCTACTGGAGATGCTTAATTTGTTAGATCCTCAGAATAATGAGGTATATAATGTTATGATTAATGTCTCTGTCTGATCAGTTGTCATGCAAAGTCAAATCACTTCGCAATGTGTACCATCCTGCAGGGTGTTAAAGAAGAAGTGATCATTGATTTGGTTGATCAGTGTCGTGCTTACCAAAAGCGTGTTATAGTTCTTGTAGACAACGCATTGTAAGTAAATGGACGTATATATTTTATGATTATTTTCTGGTACTTTATCTAGCTGCTGAAAGGTTGTCGACATTTAGGGATGAGGAGCTTATGATGAAGGGTTTGGCTCTGAATGATACATTGCAACGTGTTCTTTCGCATTATGCTGACATTGCCAAAGGAGTCTGTGTTCCAAAAGTTGTAGCAACGCAGAATCCAAGTGTACCTCTAGTAAATGTGAGTCATGAGGATGAGGACAAGTACCAGTTGGAAGATGATTTCTCTAAACTAGCTCGCAGGTGATTATCATTTATTTACTTTATATTCATATGTTTAAGATCATTTTACTTGTTATCACCATCAAGTTTGGATTTATAATGAAATGATAGATGGATTAGGTTTTTCTAAATTCAGGAGGTTTCCACTAGACTCACACATTAAGCGACTTCTAATATTGCAAGTTAAAATGAAGATGAGCAAATAGCTAATTTTGAGGAAAATGAAGAGGTGGAAAAACCAAAAGTAGAACAAAATGGGAAAGCAAAGAATTCCCGACTGGCTCAGGATCGGGAAATCTCGAACTCCAACCGGGAAATTTTATTACATTAGGATTATTTTATGATGATTGTTTTATTTTTTTATTCAAGCATCAGTAGATAATTAAATTAATATCGCGCAGCACAACCTGTATTGTGATGGTAATCAGAAAAGTGATGATTGATGAACAGTAGGATGATAATTAAGACTGCATGTGCTTAATAGTTCATGAGTTAAGTAGTTGCTAAAAAATTGTTTAAGAATTAGAGAGGTACAACTGTAGGAAGAGACTAATTAGTTCATTGGAATGGGAGTAAAGATTTTCTTTACCAAGTACTTGCACATTTTGGGTTTGAACTTTGAAGTATGCACGGAGTATGAGAATAATATGCTGAAAATTATAGAGATGATAAATTAACATGGAGCAATGTGGCACCCTACATTTTAATAGGGCTCTCCGCTTCATATATCATACATTCACAACATCCTGGATTTCTCTATGAAAATGTATGCGTGTGTTTTATGTATATCATACATTCAATAGATCCCGATCCTGGAATTTTATATACCTGTGTGTCAGTTATGGATCATACATTCACTACATCCTTGATTTCTCTCCCCATGTATATGTTTAGCCTGCTTTTATATATAATATTATGTTTTTGTAGGCCTAGAGATAGTCGAGGAAGAAAAACTGCAAGAGATAAGACGGTACCTGAGCATGTAATGCCAATCCTTCCGCCTTCATCAAGGAGGAATACTTTGCAGGGACAAGGAAAAAGAGTGCAAAGTGATCAAGGACAAAAAACTGCAAGTGATAAGATAGCACCTGAGCGTGTAATGCCAATCCCTCCTCCTCCATCTTCAAGGAGGAATTCTTTGCTGGGACTAGGAAAAAGAGTGCAAAGTGATCAAGGACAAAAAACTGCACGTGATAAGACGGCATCTGACTGTGTAATGCCAATACTTCCTTCTCCATCATCAACGACGAATACTTTGCAGGGACAAGGACAAAGAGTGCAAAGTGATCAAGGACAAAAAACTGCAAGTGATAAGACGGCATCTGACTGTGTAATGCCAATCCTTCCTTCTCCATCATCAACGAGGAATACTTTGCAGGGACAAGGACAAAGAGCGCAAAGTGATCAAGGACAAAAAACTGCAAGTGATAAGACATCATCTGACTTTGTGAGGCCAATCCCTCCTCCATCATCAACGAGGAATACTTTGCAGGGACAAGGACAAAGAGCGCAAAGTGATCAAGGACAAAAAACTGCAAGTGATAAGACATCATCTGACTGTGTGAGGCCAATCCCTCCTCCATCATCAACGAGGAATACTTTGCAGGGACAAGGACAAAAAGCGCAAAGTGATCAAATGGAACCTATAGGTGAAACCCATCCTCCACCGCCATCAAGGAAACCAAAACTTCCAGCATATGGGACAATTGAATATTTATATGCTACACTTGATAATTTAAGTGAGGATTTACAGCTTCCCCCGCGAACGTCTGAAGCATATAAATCTCCTTCACCTGTACCGATAAATGGGAAAAACACATACTCTAATACACCCTCTAATGGAGCACCATCAGATGATTTTATTAACCCCACTGCTTCCATGTTCTCTGCGAAGCAGCCAGCATACAAAGAACCAGCTCCAACAACAAATACTTACCCACTGCCTCCAGCTCCTTGGGAAACTCCCGAGTTTATTCCAACCCCGCCATCCAAGCATAGCCAGAGAAAACAGTTCTTCAAGCAGCAACATGTTGGCAGTTCTCATTCAAGTAGCGGATCTGGTTCCTCCTATGACAGTTTAGTTGGGCAAGCAAATAATCTTTCCATCAATTCAAGCACCCCAAAGAAGCAAGGGAACTCCGAAGATGCACTTTTCAGAGATCTGGTTGATTTTGCAAAAGCCAAGTCTTCGTCGTCCTCTAACCCTAACAGGTCACATCGAAAATAGTTGGTACATGTCCATGGTAGTACAGGTCTCTCCAAAAGACTCTTTGAAACATAAAACACCAGCAATCGAGGTGACATCCCTGGTCGCTGGATATTAGGGTGTCTAACGAAGTGCATATATGATATTCTGAATGTACAACATATGCAGTCATCTGTTTTTCTTTTGTTTACCTGGTATTTTTTGCCCACAACGGGAAGAGTCGTCTTTTTGACAAATTCTTACATTCGTAAAGCAAGTGCATAAGCTCATTTGAACGAGGAAGATAGAATTTACATGTGGAAATATCATTCTTCTCCAGAAACATAAGCCTGCTGAAATTTTATGCTTTGATAATCTTGTGGGAGTTGGACTCTGAGAGGGTCAGGCTTAAATGAGAAGCCAAGAACCGAATATTCTGTCTTTTTTATGTGATGTGCTGCTGCATTTTGTGAACTTCTTCAATGTTAACTATTCTGTATTTTGTGCACAAATGCATAACTATCAATTCTCAGAGTTCTATAACTTATATTTGAACCTCTTGGCCTTTTTTTTCCCAATAGACGAGCTATCACAACATACATAGACAGCCCTTCTTTCTTCATTTTTTTTTAAAAATATAACATAATTGGTAAATTTTGTGTTGGAGAAATAAAAGGTAAATACAATATTTAGGTTTTTACAGCACCAGTCAGTAAATACTATTACTCAGTAACTTTAGCAATCCAAATAGATTAACGGTAAATAATAAAAATGAGACAAGATTAAATTATTTTCAGACACAATTGACTAATTCCAGATATTAACATCTAATTATGCTAGTCATTGTATAACAAAAAAACAAGAGACAAAATCAATTTAGATTTCTCACACAATAAAAAGAATTACAAACACAAAACACAAGAATTATACAAAATTCGAACTTGTCATATATCATCTGTAAAAATATCATATATTTGTGGTGAGGGCATTTCGTATGAAGCTCAATATGTATACAGAAAGTTTGATCTCAGAGCAGGGCAGCTTTCAGCTTTGAATTATGTAAGTCACTCTACTATTGTTTTGTTCTTGTTGTAATAGAAGGGTGAGCATCCGTTTAGCAATCCACCCTTTTTCCTGTACAAAATCACACTCAAATATCAATATACATAAAGGGGTGCTAATTCTTAACAACCAGGTGTTACATAAACCTTATCTGACACATGTTTCAGGACTCTTAGATCAGTATTTTAAGGGTCCAGATTGATTTTTTTACATTCCACTTCAGGACTCTTAGATCAGTATTTTAAGGGTTTAGATTGATTTTTTTACATTCCACTGATATTTCGCGGATAAGACTTTTGCCTTCTCGCAACAAAAAAAATGTTTTAATCTGAACCCTTAAAATACAGATAAGAAGAAAATAATATTCTTTAATCAGTATGAAGAGTTGCATGGGTTGTAACGTATGCGTGTACAACTGTACAAGTACATACATAAACGTTTATTTGCTTTTTATTTTAAACTTAACATTCCTTCTGGAAAACCCTGCTTTTTTCAGACTCAGAATCTCTGACTCGTATGATTTTCTATTAAACAATGCTGAAGATAACTAATTGGTTTGAAATACCTATCATTATCACTTTTGTTGGATTTAATATTAGAAAATACTAAAAATACTAAAACGTTTTCAGAAATTCTTATTCTGATTCTCATAAGCATTACCGTCAGTAAACGTCTCTTGATATCTACAGGATTCTTCTGCTAAGAAATAAAACTCAACAGTTTCTGCATATAAAAGAATTTCCTATATGCGTAGCGTAAAATCATATTTATGATTTATCTTTAACTTTTAAGTATAAAATTATGAGAGCACGATTGGATAGACGAAGTGGTTAAGGGTTTATCCTCTGTCGTCCAAGTTCCAAAAAAAGAAAAAAATGAAACTATGAATGCATCTTCTTACACTTCTGAGTATTTTTTTTTTTCAGTTTACACAAATTAATTTCGAAACTAGCATCTAATTATGACCAAAGTAACGGATATGAAACTGTAGACAATACATCGAAATCATGAAAAAGAATTTTTTTACCAAAAAAAAGAGAGAATAGTATAATGATTGAAGATACCTGTTGCTGTTGTTGCTAATGCTGCTTCCAGTGCTGTCATTGCTGGCTGAGCTTCCACTGCTACCACTACTTCCATTGCTACTCAATCCACTGCTTTCGGTATCCGACGCGACGGGATATCTTCTCTTCCACCACTCCTTATGATTACTACTCTTTGAAGATTTATCACTGGCATTACTATTAGTACTAGTTTTATTACCAAGCCTTGTAGAATCTTTGGCGTAAGGATTTTCCTTTGATTTTGCTTTAGGTTTCGATTTCGCTACCTTCTTCTTGTTCCCCCCTCCAAATGGCATAGGAAACACCATCTTCAAAAACAACCCTTTATTCCCACTCTCACTTATAGTGCTTTCATTTCTTGACATTTTCTTTTCGATTTTCTTTAGGCTTGGTTGCTTCCTTACACTTCCTTGCCTTCTTACACTTCCTTGTATTCTTACACTTCCTTGCTTCTTCACAATATCCCTCTTGTTTATAGTGAAATTGGTCTTTTCTTGATCAACTTCTATTTTATCCTCTTGCTTTTCACTTCCATTCTTTTGATGATCAAGTTCTGTTTCACCTTCTTGCTTTTCATCTCCATTGTTTTGATGATCAACAAGATCTTTCAACGAAAGCTCGTATAAGGTTTCAGGCATGGCCTTAACCATCTCCATAAGCTCCTCTTGACCTCTTGCAATGGCTTGAACTCTCAAAGATGGAGGAGAATTTCTAGTCTTGTTGAGAGATGGACCTCGAGGCGGGCTTCTCGACCATGAAGGCTGGGAACAAACACCTGGTTCATCTCCACTTCTGAACTTGCTAGGCCTAAATTGAATCCCTTCATGATCACTAAACTTTCTTAATTTGTCATGCTTCTGATATTCTCTGACACAAGGATCCATTGCCACATTCCTGTCACAACTGTCGTTTATCGGTCCGAGAAAATCGACGGGGCTGATCTGGCTGTCTGAGCAGTCAGTTCTTGAATCATACATGTTATGAATTGCAGAGCTGAAAGGAAGAAGAATTGGAGAGAATTTAAGAAAAATATAAAGAACCGTTGCTCGTTTATGTAACGAATACAGAGGTGGTCACATTTTGTGTTAGTCATGAATGACAACATCACACGGGTCTATAAGTCTACTTTTGTCACATATTTTGCCTAATTTTCTTAATATGTTTATTGCTGTGATGACTCCAATATGTCAAGATTTTCTAGCTACGTGGGCGTGAGATCAAACCCCTTAGCCTTAATGTTGTCTCGCTTATTTTGAAAATATATGTGAAGCACAAATAGTTGATTGTCTCTTTCAAAATTCTTCATTTTCTTTCATGTTTTCAAGCTTTAATGCTCCCCTTACGGCTGAATTTAAACTTTGATTGCTGAACGCTTGAACACGTATCAATGACTTAATGAATTTGTTTACCCATAAACTTTTTTTACATTTTTGGAAATTTTAATATAAGATTGCATCATTAAACAATCCTTTTGTTTAAAGAATATTTGTAACAAAAATGATGTTAACTTTCCTTTTTAAATAAAAATCCCGGCTAAATATGAAAATTAAGAAACAATTCGTTTTTAATATAATATTTCTTTAAAAAATTAATGTAAATCGGGGCTAATCTTAAAGATGATTTTGTTTATAAATATTTGAACTTGAGATCCTTCAGCAAAAATTCTACTCTTTATTAATAAGGAAGGTGGAACATAAAAGAAAAGTATTAAAATATTAAAATTATTGAACTTTGTTCATCACTATATAAGTCTGATTCGCTCCGTCTACATAATTATACAATATTTAATTATTTGTTTCACTTTTTTAGTTTCATCCCAAGTTCGATTCTTTACAAGTACATGATTAGGTTTCCTTTCTTTGATTTATCCTCGAGTTCATTTTCCTCCTATAACTACATAATTAATTTATTAATAAGGTAAACAACTTTTCGGTGCAATACAGGTCACTTATACATATATTTTCAGCCTAATTTTGAATTAGATATTTCATAATTATATTACTTTAATATTAATATTTTAAAGAAAGCTACTCCCTCTGTCCCAGTCAATTGTATATGTTGGGAACCGTGCACTCGACACGCACTTTAAGGCTCTTAAAAAATATAGTTCCATAATTA
>PHNY01022917.1:21513-54617 GCA_003724115.2 Anethum foeniculum | reverse complement strand
AAGTTATCTCTGGTGGACACAGAATTAATGAGCTATTAAGGGAACTCATTGTATCTTATATCAAGAAATTCTCTCCTGAAGCTCACAAGCTACCAAGAGTTATCAAGTACTATCATAGTGAAAGACTACAGAATATGACACTCTCGGAACAACATCTGGAAGGTACAAGATATACTTGGTTGACTTATATTGAAAGTCGTCTCAGGCCCAAAGGAGAGAAAAGAACAGAAGAGGACCTTATAGCTGCTGAAGACTTGTATGCTTTTAGGCTAAATCATCATATGACAATTGATGAGAAAACCATGAGAAAGACCATTCGTGCTTATGACTATGCAGTTTGGGTGAGAGATTTAGAAGGAAAAGAAGTTCATGAAATAACATTGCTTAAAGATTCAGAACCTTTCACATGTGTTGAGAACGGAGAAAGGAAGTTCATGATTTACAATCCTACCACTAAGGTAAAGTTCCTTAATACTCTAGGCGCAACATATGTCCTTGTAGATCATGGTTAAGTAAATTAGAGTGTAGTAGGCGCAACCTCAAGCTCTACTCTGGGCGCCACCTTCACTCTTGAGAAATTGGCTAAGTATCATTTTCACTCTTGGCGCCACCAAAGCTGCATACTCTAGGCGCCTCCAATTGCCTTGGTAATTCTATGATTTAAAGCAGCAATTTAATTACTTGGCAACAATTAAGCCACGTAATTAATTTGGACAAAGTCTACACACAAAAGAAGCAGAATGAATTTATTTTCATTTGGTTATCTTCTTCAGCTGCCAATTGCAAATACGAGAGCTCCATTGAAGGCGATTTATTTTCAAAAGCTTGTATTTGTACTGTTATGCTGTCGAATTATTGTAGCTAATCATTCTTGATTAGAGTGTAGCAAACTCAAGGTTTATATTAATACAACGATATATTCCTCGAATTTGTTTGTGTTTAATTTGATTTCGTAACCATACGAAGAACTCAAAACGAAATCAAATTATTTGTGAGTATTGTATTCAACCCCCCTTCTACAATACTTTGGGACCTAACACTAATTGTTCGACCATCTCCAGTTAAACTCCAAACTGAATCTCCAAATTTCTTAGAAAGAATTCAAGATGACATTTGTGGTCATATTCATCTATCATCTGGTCCATTCAGATATTTCATGGTCCTAATCGATGTATCAACTAGATGGTCTCATGAATGTGTACCCTTACCCGAAATACATCTTTTGCCAAACTTCTTGCTCAAATAATTAAACTGCAAGCCCAATTTATCGAACATCCTATCAAATCAATTCGATTAGAGAATGTCGCTGAATTTACATCTGCAACTTTCAATGATTATTGTATATTAGTAGGAATCTCAGTCAAACACCCTGTAGCTCATGTGCATACACAAAATGGTTTAGGAGAATTTTTAATTAAAAGACTTCAACTTATTACATGCCCATTACTTCTAAGAGCTAAATTACCTACATCTATTTGGTGTCAAGTAATACTTCATGCTACAAATATAATTAGGATAAGGCTATCTGCTTACCACAAACAATCTCCTCAAGTTATTAGTCAAACTCCTAATATCTCACATTTTAAGATTTTTGGTAGTGCTGTATATTTTCCCATTTCACATCCACAAAGATATAAAATGGGACCGCAAAGAAGAGTAGGTATATATGTTGGATTTGATTCACTATCTATTATATTGACTGGTGTCTTTACTGCTCGAGATGCTGATTGTCATTTTGATGAGTCTGTGTTCCCACCACTAGGGGGAGATAATGTTTTACATAAGTTAAATTCTGAACTATCATGGAATGCATCAAGATTAAATGCTTTTGATCCACGTACTAAACAATATGAATATGAGGTTATAAGAATCATTCATATGCAAAATATTGCTAATCAAATGCCAGATGCTTTTAGTGATTATTGGTATATTATAAAATCACAATACCTATTGTTAATGCTCCGGCAAGGGTTGAAAGCCCCAATTCCTGACAAATTGATTGGTAATTCAAAACCACGCCAGAAGCGTGGTAGATCTATTGGTGCTAAAGATGTTGTACCACGAAAACGGAAATTGATTGGACTTGCTCCTGAAGTGGCAAATAGTCCAGAAAATACCCCAGAAGTGGTATTACCTCCTGAAGAGGTTCAAGCCCCTGAAGTGGCTATATCAAATACCCCAGAAGTGGTATCACCTCTTGAAAAGGTTAAAGCTCTTAGCCTCTTGCGGTTAATTATATCACCTCTTTAAAATGACCTTTATGAATAGTAACCTTGCGGTTTAATAAAAACTTTTACGACCACACCATATACAAGTTACCAAATTAAGTTTTCGAGATGATATTACGTCTTTACGTCACAAATGAGTGTATGTAAACGTCATTAGTTTTCGAAGAATCCCATCTCTACAAAAAGCCATATTTTACGAGATATCAAGGGATACGAGAAATATATTTAGACAAGGAGGATCACAAATTAGAAGCCTCGTGGTACATATTGGAGTAAAGTACTTGGAATATTAAGGATTTACGCTAGGAAATTCCTACGACGAAACGTTTTCGAAAATTTATCAAACATTGCATGGAGATCAAGTGATAAGTATTGGCTAACAAGTAATCAAAGAAAAAGTCATGCAATAACATGCAAACTAGAAGTACTAGCAACCAAACCAAGCCAACCAAACTAATGCAAATATAGTTGAGAACAAAGTTTCATGATTTAAGGAAACCAAAAACACAGTTCCTTGTTTTCTTGCTTTTTATAGTACTTTGCTTGGAATTTGCTCCAACCAACACCATAATTGAGTAAAAATTCAGCCATAAAACAATAGATACATGTGATACAAACACAAATCAACCAACACAAAAAAAAATTTCAAAGCAAGAGAAGCTCTCCCACCTCATTTCTTCAAAACTGCCCAATAAGAACAATCATGAAAGAAAATAACTCACAATTTACTCATCTATAAGTCACCAAATTTTGACCACAGCTCCTCCATATCATGGGTAAGGTACGTACAAAATTTCAATCCCATCCATGGATATTTCAGTTTTTGAAAAATGTTTGAAGATGAGGATGAATAGTAACTCTGAAAATTTCTAAGTTGTTTTCTTGATTACTTTTGCAAGTTTAAGGATGATAAATATAGGAAAGGCTCCCTTAAGGCTTACAAACTCTTGTTAGTATGTTTAAGAATCCAAGAAGGTATAACCACTCGCCCACCCTTTGATTTACATGCGTTATAAGCTTGAGTTTAAGTTATGTTTAAGTATATGTTAGTTCATGGAGTTTGGGTTGTAAATGGTTAGATCTTGATGGTTAATTGTTATGTGTTGATGTTCTTAATGAATCTATAGAGTATATAAACTGACCTTGCCAGAAGTATAGTGGAATTTTTAGTTGGGTTGTTGTTAATAGATTTAACAAAGTTAAAAATCGGGAATTGTTACGCGTATAGCCGTCGTAATGCCCGTTTGATTTTATGACTATTTTAAACAAAATTTCTGAACTGTCAAAGCACTATTTTTGGACACCACTGCCTATAAATGTAAAGATATTGTTTTTTACTTTGTAACCATATAAAGATCGTGTCGAGACGATTTATAGTTTAGGATAAAAGTCCGTTTTAGTGAAAGTCGGGCAAGTGAACCAAACAGCTGATTGAACTCAGTTTGATAGTATAACAGAGCCCCTTAAACATGGTAAAAAATTATGAAACTTGGTCGGTAGATGGATTATACAGTGAAGAAGCCTTCTGCAAAATTTAAGTTTAAGATATTAAAGTTTCGATTTTATAAAAATGTTAGAACGAAAGTTGCGCAATGACGCTATGCAATGCATAGTTACTGCATAGCCACTACCTGTTCTGTTAATTCAAGAAAATGTGTCTTATAACTAAAACCAATTTCTTGTTAGTCACAAAGTACAAGTTCTCTAGATTGTGCACGAGAAGTCAGCGTATCGATTGAGTTAACGATTATTGAGTTAGGAGCATTTTAATAAAACTTGCGCAATTAGTAAAACTCCGTAATTGACCAAAATTTTAAAATACTTTTCACCTATTTACATTCATGTTTCCAAATCGAAACTTTTATGATAATTATTACAAATACCCACAAAATTTCTTGAGGTGGTTACGTATTTAAATATTAATTTTTCAATTTATTAAAAATGTTAGAGTGCAAGTTGCATAATAGTGATTCAATATAAAGTCAACTATGGAGGTACTACTTTGACTGCTCGGTTTGGCTAAGTTAAGGAAATTATTTGGAGTCGATCAAATACAAAAGTTGTTGAGGATTATCAAAATAACATATTGGTGTGTAGAACGAGATTATAAATGGATAATGAAAGGGTGTGAAATGTCGTAAGTTAAGTAAACCTGAGAGAGTAAAAGTCGGTAGAATGAGTCTACTTAGAATAGGTAGACTATTGACCAAACAACTAATCGAGGTTATATTATGTCTTGATAAAGGTTCCAGGACTAAAAAGGAGAAACATTAAGATGGAGCTTGGAGATCATGCAAGTTTTCGAGATTTGAACTTTATGTATCTAGCATGTTTTAAAAACTGTTGTGTTTTGCATTTACGTATTATGCCATGATATATCGGTTTTGATTACAATGATTAAAAGTAACGCTTGTATTATCGAATTCTTTAAGCAATTGTTTTATATATTCGAGATATAAGCCTGGGTATATATATAAAGGCTCTAAGATAGAGCGATTTCGTACAATTGACGTATAAACCGGGAGTCGGAGCTATTTTGACAATAGAAGTTGTAGTAAAAACTCGGCAGTTGCAGGCGAAAGTTCATTTTAAGTTAAAAATATTCGAATAAATATAATTTGAATATTTTTAAATTGTGAATAATTTAAACAATATTTCTAAATATTATTTTAAATTTACATGAATATTCATTTGAATATTCATTTAAAATAATTTATTAATTGATTTTTGCTTAATAAATATTACTTTAATATTTATTAACTATTCTAAAATTATTTAAAAATTATTAAACCTTGTTTAGAAATTATTTAAGGACTTCATTAAATATTTAAAATATTTATGGCCTTTAGAAAATTATTTGAAAATAGTAAGAGGTTCCCAAATAATATTTCACAAGTTATACAATCCCTTAATGCATGAACAAATCTTTTTTAAGTTATAAAAAATTCGGAATCCAACATAGGAAGTGTATAAGTAGTTTTACTTCCTCACTCACCCAAAAGTTTTCGTGATTTCAAATCATTTCCCCTATTATAGCTAGGGCTTCCAAGTTGGTTAAACGCTGAAAAACTCCGACTATTCTCAAGTTGTGATTTCAAGCAAATTATTCCAAATGAATAAAACTCGTTGACTATTGTCAACCCACATGATGAATTTTACTTCCTCCAATAATTTCGGAAGTAAAGGTAGAATTGTAAGGCGAACCTATCAACAAGCTGTACGCTTAAGGAACTGGATTAACTTCTGTTCCGGATATGGATAGGATTCTTCAAGGGACAAGAGGTCACGGGGCCTAGATGTTACACGGAATATATAAGAGGTCGGGTGACACCGATCTAGAGGTTATAGGGCCTTGATGTTTCCCGGTAGGAGGTCGGGTGACGCCGATCCAGCTAGATGAATGTAATGTTGCCCGTATGTGGCAGGTTAATACCCGATAAGGATTATCCATCTACTAGTAGAGAAATTTCACGGTACGATACGACCGATTATCGTGTACTCTGGTCATGTTCCCTCAAAGTCCCATTCTTCCAATTGGAATTGTACTGTAACAGTGTAACAAAAGCCTGGAACTATCTTCCCTGATATGGTATATTCATACGGTATTATGTTTTGACGCAAACCGATAAATCGAATAATAATAGTATTAATACCAGAATATGAGTTGGAATTTCTTACAAATTCATGAATGGTTTAATAAGCATGTTTTGAAAATATATTTTATTGTTGGGCTATTGCCCCCTCTTGCGTAAATAACGTAAAGACTTTGTGTAAACTCCTCGCAGCTTTGCTTCAGGCGGGCCAGAGCGTTCTGACAGGTTACAGTTTTTATTAGGAATTATCATAACTTCATGTAGATGTTGTAAATAATAGTGTGAGATCCTGGAAAGTACATTTGGTTTGTAATAATAGATGTTACTTGTTATACATCGTTTCCAAGGCTATAACTTGTGTATGAGAGAGATTGGGGGTTTGTGATGTGATTTTGTTGGATTAATGAGTTAATGCAGGTTTCACATGATTAGATGGATGCGTGACGACCCAGATTCCTGACCCCGAATTTGGGGGCGTTACACCAGCTAGTGTGATCCCCGTCGGGAATAGATGGGAGTTTGTACAAAAATGAATGAGAGAAATGAAATTATAAGATATAAGGACTGGCTGGTAGCCCGCAGATTCTCTCAAAGGCCTGGATTTGATAACTAGAAAACTTACTCTCCTATGATGGATGGAGTCACTTTTCATTTCTAATGTGTATGGCTTACATGGAAAGATTGGAAACACGTCTCATGTACATTATTACAGCCTACCTTTATGGATCACTTGATAGTGATATTAATATGAAAGTCCCTAAAGGATTAAAGATAGAGAAAACTAAGCATTAACATTTATACTCGGTTGAATTAAAAACGATCATTATATGGCTTGAAACAATCTGGTCGTACGTGGTACAACAGGCTTAGTGAATATTTGTTGAATGATGGGTATGTTAATAATTAAGTGTGTCAATGTGTATTTATCAAAAGGTCACATACTGGTTTTGTTATTATTGCAGTATATGTGGATGATTTAAATATTGTAGGTAATTTTAAAGATATTACTAATGCTGCTAACTATTTAAAAAATGAATTTGAAATGAAATATCTTGAAAAGATAAAATTTTGTTTAGGTATACAAGTGGAGCATTTATCTTCAGGTATATTTGTTCACTAGTCCACTTATATAAAAAAGGTTCTTGGTCGATTCTACATGGACAAATCTCATCCATTAACCACACCAATGGTTGTTCGATCCCTCGAGGTTGAAAATGATCCATTCCGTCCTAGAAAAGAAGATGAAGATGCACTTGGGTTTGATGTTCCATGTCTTAGTGCAATTGGATCTCTTATGTATCTTGCAAATAACACAAGACCTGATATTGCTTTACTGTGAACCTATTGGCAAGATTCAGTTCTAATCCAACTACAAGAAATTGGGATGAGATCAAACACACATTCAGATATCTTCGTGGGATAATCGATCTCAGGTTATTCTTTCCAAACAATTCAAAGTCGCAGCTCATTGGATATTCAGATACTGGGTACCTGTCATATCCTCACTTTGGACGATCACAAACATGCTATCTATTTATATATTATGGTACTGCTATCTCTTGGAAGTCTACAAAACAGACTATGGCAACAACTTCATCAAACCACACAGAATTACTGAAAATTCATGAAGCAAGCAGCGAATGTATTTGGCTAAGGTCTGTCATTCAACATATTCGAGAATCATGTGGATTATCAAGTATATCACACAGTCCTACAGTTTTATGTGAGGATAATTCAGCTTGTATCAGACAATTAAAGGAAGGATATATCAAAGGGGATCGAACAAAACACATCTTACCAAAATTCTTCTACACGCATGAACTACAAGAGATTGGTGACATTGATGTACAACAAATCCTCTCATGTGATAATCTGGCAAATCTGCTTACAAAATCACTACCTACATCAACTTTTGAAAAGTTACGAAATAATACTGGAATGCGGAGACTGAAACCATTGCTACAGAAAGATGTCAATTTGTGAGACGTTTTATTTAGGGGAGACTGTACTCTTTTTCCTTCGTTAAGGTTTTTATACTACTGGATTTTTCCTTGCAAGGTTTTAACGAGGCAGTCAATCTTTGAATAACTCATATTGACAATCAAATGGGAGTGTTATAATAAAGAAGAATAGTTGATTGTCAAAGTGTACAGTTACCATGCATAAAAAAATAATACATATTGTCTCTAGACTTGCACTTCTCAATACACGGACATGTAATCCCAATACCCGGACATGTAATCCCGATACACGCATACACAGCTGGATATAACTAAAATAGAAAATGTTCATACTTAGATAATGTAATACTTTGTACTATAAACAGGACCTCACATCCTTGTTTAAAGATTACACCACATAAGCAATAAAACAATTACCACCTCTCATTTTTATTCTCTGTACTCCCTCTGTCCCACAATACTAGTCTCTTTTGAGAGATATTTTTTTCCCATAATACATGTCCACTTTTAAGTTCCAATGCAAATTTATTAACATTTTTCCAAAATTACTGTTCTTGAAAATTGTATAACAATTAATGAAATATGAATTAGAGTCTACGTTTATGCATTTATGATGGGTATAAGTGGAAATATATTATTGAATTAATGCTTTCTTAATAAGTGTAAAAAATTGAAAAGAGACTAGTATTGTGGGACGGAGGGAGTACTAGGGGTGTGCACGGATCGGTTCGGCTCGGTTTTTACCGAAACCGTTACCGTACCGTATATGTCAGTTCGGTTTTTAGGTATTAACCGTAACCGAACCGTTCAAACAGTTATTTTCGGTTCGGTTAATCATTTGGTCGGTTTTGGTTTTTTTCGGTTTTTTTTATCTAATCAGTTTTTTAATATAATTTAATAATATTAAACTTGAAAAATATTATAACACAAAAGAATATGAATTTAAAGTTCACAATGACAATTTTTTTATTATAAAATTATAACTTCTATTTACCGTGGTGCCTCATGCTGTGACAGAAACATTACTATTTAGCAAAAAAGACATAGATAGTAATTACCTGTAACTAGTTACCCTGTAAGTATATAACAATTATATTAAGGTTTACTTACTTTCCAAGGCCATTCAGGACACTTGGTTAAAAAAATCATATGTTTTTATGGATTATATCTTTACCATTGCAATGTTACATCCAAACTGGTCGTTGGCTCTATTTTTTATACTAGCTTATGACCCGTGCAATGCACGGTTGTACGGTTCTCTTTATTCGTATATTTTTTTGATAATTATAATAATTTATTAAAAAATTCAGAACATTAATTTTATTACCCACACGAAACTCACGAAATATTTTTAAATTCAGTAATGATTTAAAAAGTATTATTTACGTAAAATTTTCTAGACGCTAAAGAGAAAAACAATTACGAATTTTGTATCAAGTATAATATTCAATCTAGGATACCTACTTAAATAATCTATTCAATTTAGAAGACTTAGTTAGTTTTGGTTTAGATTATGAAAATAGAATATTCCCTTATTTTAGATCCGACGGCTATCATCTATTTAATTCAAGATCCGACGGTCCTTATTACATTGGTAGTTAGGACCATATATTTGGATAAAATCCCTCTTATGCATATTATATTATAAGGATATAATTTATTATAGCTATATATACCGGGTATTTATGGTAAATAAAATATTATATAATAATATTTTATTTATATTAACGGTTCGGTTTTTCGGATAAAACCGTGATAAAACCGTAACCGTTACATCGGTTCGGTTCGGTTCGGTTACGGTTTTTTACGGTTTTTTTCGGTTTCAGTTTTTTTCAGTTTGATTTTTCGGTTTATCGGCTCGGTTTCGATTTTTCGGTTTTTTTTGCTCACCGCGGGGAGTACCATCTATAATCTTTAACGTTATATTAATTTTATAACAATATGCCATTTATTTTGGATTTTTTGATACCTTCTAACATTACTCTTCGTAAAAGGCGCCAAACATTCCAATCAAACAACGGCCCAGTTAGAAGATTTAGTGCAAGGAGCCCAAGAACCAATTTCCAAACCATATAAAAAACAACCCAATAGAGTGACCCGTAACCCAGTCCTCTTTGATGGCCGCTGTTTGGCGCTCAATTTTTGGGCGGAGACACAGAGCCTCCTCCTCCCTCTTGCTCCATTCTTCTTCACTTCTCCTTCGACGCTTCTTTACATCATCATCCTCATATAATTCAAAACAACTTATAAATTACAATAACGATGACGAAAGTGAGTTATCGCCGTACGAACGCGCCCTAAAGTACAAGCGTCCTCCAACTATAAAACACTACCATAGAGACACTGATTTGAATAACTCAGTGAGTCTGATTGGAGTTGTAACTCGTCCTGTGTGTCCAATGAATAAAAAAACCGGAGGCGATGCGGGAGCTTATACTGTCCTCAAGGTTAACAACACCTCCTCTCAATCAACTAATCGTCATATTTGGTATGTCACTCATCCTTTTTATGTCCCTGTTAAGTGTTAACATATTTTGTATGTTAAACGTTTTTATCTTGTTTCGATTTTTCGATGTTCTGTTAAATTTTGCCTCATTATTTGTAATTTGTATACTCCTGTGGCGTTTAGTGTTTAGTGTTTACCAATACTTTGTTGACAAAAGAAATACCAAATGTATTCCAATTTTTAAATATATTTACTGTACCGAGAGTAGTTTGACTTGCCACCGCGAGTACTTATTGCTCTATCATTGCTGTTTGTGATCACGTGTATGTACTTCTTAGTGATTTAACCCTAATAAGTTAAATATACACACATTGAGATAATTCTACTTGTCTAGATTAATGATCGTCGCATTTAGGTCCATGTTTCCTTACAATTTTAATTCTCTGCATATAGTATGCTTTTTCTAGATTGATGATTGTAACACAAACGCTCCTCTTCGTTTCCTCTATACCTTCCTTTGAATTGTTTAATCAAGGAAATTAGTTGTAAATAGATCATACATTTAAGTTATAGTATTCTTACGTGTGTTGTAGGATGTCACCACACTAATTGATTGAACCCTACTAGAGAATTTTGCATCGTACTCCCATTTTCACTTGTCCTGTTTGTCCCTTATATAAGAGTGAAAGATTGCCCAAAATACACACATTTTGAGCTCAATCTATCCAAAATACTCATTGGCAAGATAACCGCCCAAAATACCTACCCATCACGCCTTTGAAGCCGATGTATCCATATATTGTCCCGCCGATGTGGTGTGGCGTATTCCATGATTGCTTAACATGGTTTGGTGCGTGTATTACATATTTACATGTATATTACCATTGTGTTTAAATATATAATTGCAACGACTAATACTAAGTTGAAGCACCCTGTAAACTCAAGTCCACATATTCCCAAATGAGATCTAGCAACTTTAATATAGGAAGAGAGACTGTTATTTATTCTAGTCTCCACATCGAGCAAAAGTAAGGATAACCATTAAAAATGTAACAGCCCGACTTTTCGGACCATTAATAAATAGCGGAATATCAAAGCAAACTAAAATTTATATTAAACCAAACAGAATAGAAACGATAATCCTGATAAATTTTAATGTTTTATATCTCAAAATTAAAATACTAAAACGTCTGAACACAAAGCTAATAAGTTCTAGAATTTATTTAAACCAACTAAATAAAATGTAGCCAGGGGCTGCATCTAGTTTTGGGTAGCACTCGTCACGTTCCCCGCTCAACCCCTATTTACCTGCAGAAATAAATAAATACGAGTGAGCCAAATGCTCAGTACGAATATAACTTTAAAATAAAACTAAGTTTCAAATAACTGAAAGAATTGTGTCTTACCAACACAGAGATTTCAAATTAAAACTGAAAAATTAAACGAAGCAATATATCCAGCAAGAAGAAAGGAACGAATATAAGTACTTCAAAACGAACTGAACAAATATAAGGCTGAATCAAAATAAGGTATGTATCCATAAGGGTCTCTTATACAATTATGTACTCGCACAAAGCGAAGTCCAAAACAGAGAATTCTTCCCAAGAAGAAAACACATGAAATGCACAAAGCGTTTCTATAATACAGAGATTCCTTCTTTCGTAATCCAAAAGAAGAAAACACACCATAGATCATGATCTTTACACAATCTCATACCCCAGAGACGTGCTCGTATACTCACAGCACCGATACGAGTAAGTGCCGAGTTCACCGGACACTCCGAACTTCATGAACTCGTCTGTGATTTAACCACACAGATAGGTTTAAGAGCCCAACAAATTGGTTTCAAATATTGCCAAACTCATCTTACGGAACAGAACGGAATAGAGCAAAACAAGGTTGCAATTATATTTGCGAAATATAACAAAAGGATATGAGTTGGCAATAATAGTTCCGAAAATAAAAGTGTGAAATAAATATATGAATGTGCACAAAAAGGACACACAGAGTACAAGGGTCACAAGTATATCTAATTAACTCGACAATAAATGTAACGAGTAAAGAATAAATTTATTAAAAGAGAAAACAAATAAAGAATCCGAGCAAGAAATATAAATAGTACAAAAGGGTGTCAATTTATAAAATTGATGCAACAATATATTTAACGAATATTTAATATTAAAAATGGAGAGAGAAAAGAATAAGGAATTCGTACCTTAATGTAGTGTCTAAACTAATCCAATAAATATGAAAAATCCGCTATAAGCTCCGAACTCAATCTAATAAAAAAATAACATGAATAATTTTAACATCCTTATATCCACGATAAATTATATAGCACTCATAAAATAATAAATATAACAATATACATGCGGATTACTTGTCAATTAATACTTATGTAATTTAATATTTAAAAAGGTATATACTGCCTGCCTTAATATTATTAGGAAAGCATGCAAATGGTTGATACAGTTTAAAACTAACTTGGCTAATTTATAAGAATGCAAGACGTGGCCGCTACTTATAAAAGAATAATGAATGGAGCATTTAATGCTTGAACTTGCTAATAAAATCTATGTACACATAAATGACAAGCTAGTACTTATGGGTTTGACTAAGCAAATGCAAGCATAATTTGTTTGTTGGGTTCATATGTACATAAATTAATTAATGCATGCATGCTACTATTAATATTACAATTAAACTTAATGCCATAAAATTCTACAAAAATAATATACTATAAAATCGGTCAAAAATCTATGTTGCAGGTATATATCTACTATCATCTCAAGACAATTAAATATTGATATTTTAAAATGAGAGTAAATTAAATAAATTCATAAACGGTGTATAAGAATATCATGGAAATCAAATTAATTAAATATTTTCCACATATAAAATATAATATAAGCTTAATCAGGAGATTTGCTATGAAAATAATTTAGTGTGCCGTAACAGGATGTTTGCAAATTTTATTATGTATAAATAAAAGAAACAAATTAAGATGATCTCTTGTAAACATAAAAAACGTGTTACATAGCCTAATTAGTACAAGTAAATAATACAACCAACCAGAGAGATGAAAACCATAATTATAATGATAAAGGCAGGATAATGGTCAGAGAGAATATTTGAACCAGCATGTACACTACATTCACAATTGTTTATAAATAACTAACTAGCCACACACAATACAAAACTTACATCATACCTGCGAAACTTTGTTTTCCAGCCGCCCTCTTTTCTCGGTCGTTCCTTTGCTTCCTACTCGGCTGAACTCTATTTATAATTTTATATTTCATAATATGCTACTGATAAAGTTTAGGAGATTTAACCTAAATAGGATACGATAACCACCTAAAAAACTTACGGGCATGCATTTATTTATGGGCTATCCTATAAACTTAATTGATCGGTACTAATGTATAATATTTAAATTTAAATCAAAAGAAAATTTGGACAACACATTAACAAAAATAAAGTTAAATTTAAATTTATTGAAATTAATATAAAAAATAAAATAATACAAAAAATTATGGGTTGTTACAGAAAAGCCCAAAGCAACTATTTTGGAATAATATTTTAGGCTTTGGAAGCCCATTCATTAGTTAGAGTATTTTAGAATTATTTAATTATATTCATAATGATTTATTAAATTAGGAATAACTATATTTTAGAGTTCTATTTATATTAGGAAATATTTTCTAGGATTCTTATAAAATATTGATTGATTATTGTAATGTAATGAGAGTATTATTTTGTGATATTGGAAAGCTGTGTTTTATTCTTTTGCGTGAGAATTGTTTTATCCCAAAATCCTACTTTTAGTCCTAGCCCCATCAAAGTGGTATCAAGAGCCTCCTTCCTCCACCAAAACACCATATTCTTGTCACTAATAGCCACCAGTAGCCGCCACTAACCACCACTAGCCACCAACAGCCCTAAACAACAAAGAATTCCCACAAACGAGCCTTGGGATTAGTTTAGAGGTTCCAGAATTTAATTTAATGAAGATACTCATGGAGATGTTTTCCTTGATTGGAAACATAGTTTGGAAAGTTTCTTTCGCTGGCAAAACATGAATGATGCAAGAAAAACTTATTTTGCTGAGGCTAAACTGCGAGGTACAGCTCGCATGTGGTGGGATAAAGAAAAGGATAACGATCGTCGTGTTGGTAGAGGAGAAATACTGTTGTGGGGCGAGATTAAAGCTTCAATGCAACGTCTTTTTCTGCCGGTTAACTACATCAACAAAATCATATCGGGTTCATCCAACTGAGGCAAGATGATCTTTCTGTAGCTGATTATACTAATAAGTTTTATCACTTTTCCACTCGTTCAAATTTTAATCTTGATGAAAATAGCTTGGTTAGCATGTAATGATTTGTTTTGAAGCCTGCTATTGCTAAAAGAATGTCTAGCAATCTTTATTACCCTCTTACTGATATTACTGATATAATGCAAGCTTCCCAACAAATTGAGGAAGAGTTGTTTGGTAATTTCGGAGAAAATATTGTCTCAAGTTATAGGTCACCTGGTTGAATGTCGAATGTTAATTAGGGACGAGTTTCAGTCCCGCAACAAAATTCATACAACAAAATCAACGAAGTTCAGGCTGATAAGGATCTTAAATGCTTTCACTATAAATGGGCTGGTCACAAATATTTTCATTGTCCTTTTCCAAAAACACCAAACTTTGGAAAAAGAGTAACAATTATTGAAAAAGAAGAAGAATGCCCTCCAGATGGTTATAACGAGACGACTGACGAGGAACAAAGAGTGTGTGATGAGTTGAAAAACTGTCTTGGAGCCTTGCGGTCATCACCCTTGGGCGACAACACTAAAGTTGTCCGAGCACATCATTATCAATAGATATTTCAGACTAGAGCTACATGTTTAGGTAAAATCTGCTCTGTGATCATTGACACAGGTAGTTGTATGAATGTGATATCTAGTGATGCAGTTCAACGGTTGGGTTTAAAAGTGGAGCCTGATCCGGAGCCTTGTGACATAGCATCGGTTTATAATAGGAAGTTGCAAGTTCAAGGTTCGTTCGTGAAATCAGTATCATCCCACATCGTGCAGAAGTTGGGACGACGGAGTTCACTTTTTCATATTAGGGAAGGATCCAACTTTCTGGGCATTTAAAATTTAGTTCAAGTATTTAGGGTAAGTTTAGGCGCACTTGTGTGTTACGTCTTTTGCAGCAACGTGACAGACTGATACGCAGTGACACAGGGCGTGTTTGTAGCATAGGTTTGGTACCTTTGTGGCATGTTGGAGCGATACGCCCACAACTATAGTGTGTGAGCTCCTCCTGCTGGGTGTATGTGCACGATGCGCCTTTGACAGTGCCGTGTTAGGTGGGCATTTAGGGCGCCATCCACCGGCCCTAGATGTTTCAGACTGACTCCACACAAAATTCGGTATTTAGGTGTTTCACCCTATAAGAGTCTACATATCCTGTGTTACAGGCTTTAAAAATGGTTGTTGCATAATGTTTATCGTTTTATGTATTATTTGGTTCCACTAATACTAACTATATATTTTAAACAGGATCCTACTGAATATGTGGGGCAAGATGGCAGAAATATGTACCACTCATCTCAAACCGGATGATCTTATTTATGTTTCAGGTTATCTGGGATCATATTCCAAAGTCGATAGGAATGGGGTCCCCAGTACAAACTACAAGGTGCGAATCCTGCATCTGCCTACTCTTCTAAATAAACCTCTTTTATTGTTTTTCCAGAATGTGGGATTTTTTTTTTTTTTTTTTTTGAAAGTTATCCCTGCAATGTAGTAATGTGGATGATCATCTCTTCAGTCTTCACCTTGGCATTGTTGCATATTTTATAATAATCATTGGCTAAGTGCATCTTATTTATAAGTAGTTACCGGTAATACTATATGAATACAGTTTTATTCTAATACTAATGCTGCGAAATTGTTTATGGTGAATTCTTTGCAGCAAGTAAATAGAAACCATAGTGAATGTAAGATGTCAATGTTTTAGTTGTTGAGACGTTGACATTTGCACTTGTTAGGGGAGTTAATTTTGTTTCTTACCATTACTAATAAGAATTACTATTTTTCTTATATCCTTATTTTAACCTGTATGGAAAAAGTTACAACTGTTTTTTTAAATCCTCTACTTGGCTGGAATTTCTATGGTCAGATTGACCAGTTCTAGTATCAAATCTATCGATATATCACCTGTGCTGTGTTCACACACATTATACATGCTGCTTGGGCAGTCACAGTTTACATCATTCATATAAAATATGAATATTTTTATTTAAAAATATTCATTCCCTTGATTTAAATATAAAAGTTGTAATATTTTCCAAAGAGAGGTGTAAGGATTTAACAATTGGATTTCCTGACCAGCTCTAATAAACTTCGCATTACTTGCAATACTTAGCAACTTAAACATCTACTCTGATCCAAACCTGATTGTATTGCTCTAATCTAGCTTATATTGTGTAATGGCCATTATATATACTTTAATCCACGAATAACCACTAATCAAGGTTTTTAATGCGTGTATACAACACTTGCACTTCTTAGTTATAGTAATGGGTTAAGCGGCCATTATGGGAAAATTATGATAACTGGTACAGGTGTGCGTGGGAACACTGAAGGAGTTCAATGAAATTGAGAGAAAAGAAATGATTGCAATTCACAAAATTTGAGCATAGATTATAAGGAAACAATATCAACCTTTGTTACCTGGACTTGGGAACAAGGATACGTGTTCAAGTGTCGGACTCTGCACTAAATTTTACCTGTTGTTGGCCTGAAATAAGTGTCCGAATGTCAAGTGCCTGGTACGGGGAGTGTCAAGTGCCTGATACGGGTACTCGGGAAAGATAAAGAGTTAAAGTAATAGAGATATCAACTGTTCTCTCAGACCTGGCCAGAAATGAGGCTAGAATCTACCTGCTTTGCTAACTTGTACGTCTGCAATATACAAGGAGTGCCCCCTTGTTCACTAGTTGGTGGGATCCTGCTATACCTACATGATTATGTCTCTCAATCATTCTATGTGGTAAAACGCTGGTAATATATGTATGGATTGCAGACTTAATTCAATCATATAGTGATGAAAAACAGGAACATTCCACCTCGTGCAATATAATGGGCATCAAGTGACATTAATGATCAGCAATTCAGCATGCTTCTCGCATTTTGTGAGACATATTCCATGTATGTTAAGCTGACAAGTATACTAGCTTTAAATCTTCTGAGTGTTATCAATTTAGTAACCATGAATGGTTTAGCTTATGCCCTCAAGCTTTTCTTAATCAAATTGTTCCAGTTCAGCCATCTGTCTCAAACTTGACTACTAAATTATAAAAGAAGTTCTAACAGATAATGAATCACTGCCTACAGTGTTGAGATTTAGCTTCAATTGAGCTCAGATGAAGCATATTATATATGTTAATGGGTTCACTTTTATTTTTTGTGGCGTTGTGATAGAAATAGTAATTACCTCCTATGCATGTCCCGATTTAAGAAACAAATTGTGTACTCATTCTAATATTTTACTGTTGCAAGCTGATGACCTTGGCATATATCTCACAGATCAAAGGATCACTGTTTTTTTAGTATTAGTAATTCTTGTTTGGTTTTCATACAATCAATAATGTCATGTTTTGTGCAGGTAAATGTAATGAATGTAAATTACGTACAATCTCACAGCCAAGCTCCGACATGTGAAAGAGCTAAACAGTCCAGAGGAGAAGGTACATTTCAGATATCTATTTGAGAGGAATATATATGTAGGTTTTTTAGGTGTATGTGTATAACTAGGTTTATAGGTGTCTAGTTGTCTACATGAAGAAGATGAAGAAAATATAGTGTGAACTGCATATATCATTATAATCATCTGGGTGGCCTTTGTATAAGCCAATACAAAACGAAAATATCTTATTTCCTCAAAACACTGCTGCAACAATAATTTAAAATATTTAAAACTTAAACACACCTAACCATAAACTACTATTATCCTAAAGATTTGGTTAAATATTTAAATTCAAATATCAAAACATAAGATTCTAACACTCCTCGTTGTTTTGATATTTAATTTTTATAAAAACAAATTATCATCTTCATGCTCCTCGTGGGTTGTAGCCTCTCGGTTCTTGGACATCTTATTCCAAAACATGTTGTTCTTGTGCGTACTCCTCGTAGATTGTAGTTGTCTCCATTCATTTTCATGAATGTGATTTTGGGTTATATTTTTTTTGTACGTCATGATATGTTATGATTTTAGACTTCTCAGTCATAATATCTGTTATAGGTATGGATATGTGTTATTGGTATGGGTTATGGTTATAGGTCATGGCATGAGTTATGGTTATAGGTTGTGATTTTATTCTCAGTCATGGCATGTGTTATGGGTATGGGTTATGAGACATGATGTTTCACATATCCCTTAAAAAGAGAGCTCTGATACCATTTGTTTGTTTTTAAGATGTATGTATATAACTAGGTTTATAGGTGGCTACATGAAGAAGAAGAAGAAAATACAGTGTGAATTGCATATATCATTATAATCATCTGGGTGGCCTTTATATAAGCTAATACAGAACAAAAATATCTTATCTCCTAAAATCACTGCAACAATAATTTGAAAATATTTAAAACTAAAACTACACCTAACCATAAATTATTATCCAATTATATATTTAAATATCAACATATAACCAATTCTTAAACTATATTTAAATTCAAATATCAAAACATAAAATTCTAACAATATAATTTTCCTCTTTGAATCGATAGTCTTCCAACTTCTTTTGCTCAAAAAGTTTCTTTTGTTTCCAGTAGATTGTACTGGGCAGGAGGAATTAAATTGTAATTTTTTACATTTGCCAGTAAATTGAAGAGTAACAATGACATTAGCATTGATCATAAATTATAATGTTTTATACATATTGGCGTATCTAATCTTGTGTCAAATAATTCTAGTTGCAGGTCTATTATTTTATAGCATCACATGCTAATTCCAAATTATTCTTATGCAGATTCATCCGAAAGTAGCTTGGATAGATACAATAACCGACTTCACTTGTGGCAAGTTTTTTTTACCAATCCACTTGAGTGGTACGATAATAGAAATAGTAAGAAGAGTCCCAACCATCCAGATTTCAGACACAAGGATACTGGTGAAGTTTTATGGCTAAAACACAATGATCCCCCATGGATCCAGAAACAACTAGAGCTGCAGGATTCTAGATTGGAAGGACAGCGGACATGTGTAAGTTCTGATTTGACTCCACTGGTGTATGATGACTTCTCATAGCCTATTACCTAATAAGAGATGTAGTTAAGTAGCAACTGTAGATCATGCGCTTGTCTTGTCTTACATGTGGACTAATTAATAAATTCTTATGTTTAATGCTGATCAAGAAGTGTTTGGAGTTTCTGCACATTAGTCTCAATGTTAGAAAAGGTCATTACTCATACAAGAAAACATGTTCCGCTTCCGGTGGTGCAGTTTCATTTGTATATATTATTAATTATAGTGCAGTAAATTTTACTTTCTAGCTAGAATGTGCCATACTTTACTGCATCATCTCCATTCTCAGTCCTATTTGTGGGGTTTGTCTGTTTGATCTATGGTGTTCTGATAATTAGAAACTAGTTACTAGGAATGGCATCAGTAACTACATTAGCAACTATAAGGTGGTAGTAATACCTTCAAATTTATACTGTATAAGGTGGCCCAAGCAGTTGTGAAAACAACTCCAGCTCCACTGGCCTGTTTATTTGGGAAATGATGCACAATGGTGATTCAATATACGAAAATGAAGGTTGATTGGAAATTTGATTCTGCTTTTGCGAGTCTGTTTTTGTTTTTGGGGTTAAAAATTTACTGGTTTCTTTTCACCTCTATTTATGTAATAGGATGTAATAATATGGGTGTCGTGAATTCAAAGAAATATCTGGCCAGAAGGATTTGAATACTCACGGTTACTAAAAATCTGAAGAGATGCAATCGAACATAAATTTATGAGGAGTATATATTCTTTTTTGAATGTATGGAATGCACTGATGTTCACTTCGAAAGCTCATTCGCTAATATGTCACTTTGTATTTGTTTACAAATTTATTCATTTGGAACTCGAATTGGAAATATTAGTGCAGATTGGGAAAATTGTCAATTCCATGGGCGACACCAAACCGCGTTGCGGGGCAAAGACGCATTCTTCTGCCTTTTGATTAAATACAAATACAAATGCTAGTTCGTCTTGACCTGTTTTTGGAGTCAATCAGATGTGATAGCTTGTGTTTGTGTTGCGTTAATCTCCTTATTATTCCCAGTGGGAGTTTATCTACGAGTCATTCTAGATGTATCGAGTCAAATAATTATCATCGTAAGGTCGTACTATTATTTAATAAAAACTACGCACTGTTTATTTCAGCTTAAGAGTTAAGATAATACTCCTATATTAGTAGTATAACCCATCAATGATGTTTATAAAAAATTACATTAACTTGTAGTATCTAGTTTAAAATTTAAAATTAAGTAGTACATATAAAGAATTGAAAAGAATAGGGTCATTAAAAACTCACATATTAAAATGTGGATCAAATGAAAAGTACACGAATAGTTGGTTTCGATTTGATTTTATTGAACTGCAACAACAATTACAATACATATATCTGTTGTATATGATAACCTTACACTGCCAATATCATTATCAGTTAAAGAAATTCCAAGATATTATATAATTGTTCTCAACGTGTGATTATAGTATAGCTCTAAAATAAATACAAGTCTATCCTTTGCACTTGATTTCCACTTGTAAATATCCAAACCATTAGAATCTAAGTAGTGCGATTTGGAATCAAACTTAATAATCAAGACTAAAATCACATTAACAATTTTAGAGTACAGTGCTTTGAGGTATATATATAATCAAGTTAATTATATCAAATAAATAATTAATTGGTGACAAAATAATGATTAGTACAAGTTAAAACTTAACAAACAGCAGCCGGCAGGGGCATTCTAGTAAATGAAAACGTCCCCACTTGGCTTACTTTGAGTTCATACTTGACAAGTTACATAAGCCTCCATCTTCATACACAAGTGGAACTCGCATTAGCATTTTACCTCGAGTTAAACTAATTCAGTGGCTAGAAATGGCCGTAACTGACTTCTTCGTCGGAGAAATTGCCACGGAGCTTCTGAAAATGCTCTTCACAATCTCTAGAAAAGCATGCACGTGTAAACTATCCGCTGATCATCTCATTGGAACAGTCAATCAGCTCCTCCCCATCATTCAAGAAATCAAATACTCTGGCGTTGAGTTACCTGAAACTCGCCAACGCCAGCTCGACACTCTCTCGCAGTCTCTTCGTGACGGTCTTGACCTGGCTGCCAAAGTACTTAAGTCTAGTCGATGGAATGTGTATAAAAATTTACAATTATCCAAAAAGATGGAGAAGCTAGACAAGAATATAAGTAAGTTCTTGAAAGGGACCATGCAAGCTCATGTTCTTGCTGATGTTCATCATCTTAGGTTTGATACCACGGAGAGGTTTGATCGTATCGATAACTCGAATAGGAGGTTGGAGAAGCAGCTTGAAGCTATGAAAATCGGAACTGGTTTTGATGGTGGAGGGTGGTGGGAGGAAGCTGTAAAGAGGGTAGAGGAAGACCATGAGATGTTTGAGGCTAGTTGTGTGAATATGGGTGTGGGATTTGAAATGGGGAAGAGGAAGGTTAAAGAGATGGTTCTTGAGAGAGATGATTTTTATGTTGTTGGGATTTCTGGGATGGGTGGCAGTGGTAAAACTACTTTGGCTAAAGACATTTCTAGAGATGATCAAATCAAAAGTAACTTCTTCTCAATTTATTTTATGTTCCGAATTATAGACATGATGGTCGATTTTATATTGAAACTAATTTAGCCACGACAAATTGTTCAACTGTAGTAATGTGACCGGTGATTAAGAACTAGTTTCTAGAGTTTACGAACTATAAATCGGCGATTTGTAACAAAACATGATTATCTATCTATAAAACATGATTATTTATCTATAAATAAATGTTTGTGTTGAGTAATTTATTTCTTTCTTTCTTTTACTTTCAGGTTATTACAGTAACAGGATATTTTTCTTGACGGTGTCACAATCTCCAAATGTGGAAGTATTGAGGCAGAAGATTTGGGGATGGATATCGGGGGATGTACGTGGTTTTAGTGATGTGATTCCTCAGTGGAATTTAAAGTGTAATATTAAGCCTGTTGTAAGAAACCTGATCATCTTGGATGATGTTTGGTCACTCTCTGTTCTTGAGCAGCTTATCTTTCGAGTTCCTGGATGCAAAACTCTAGTTGTTTCTCGATTCAAGTTTCCCCCTTCAACGATCAACTGCACCTATGAACTGGAATTGTTAAGGCACGATGAGGCCATTTCCTTATTTTGTTTCTCTGCATTTCGCCAAACATCTGTCCCTTTTGGTACTAATGAGAAACTTGTCAAGCAGGTACAGAGTTGAATTACTTATTTTCATTATACGCATACATATGACTTATTTGTTTTACTGACTGATTGAAATTGGCTTTAATAGCTTGTTGACGAGTGTAAGGGGCTTCCTTTGGCCCTCAAAGTGATTGGAGCTTCACTGAGAGATCAGCCTGAGATGTTCTGGACTAGTGCTAAGAATAGGTTGTCGCGTGGACAACCTATATGTGAGTCCCATGAGATACAGTTGCTTGAACGAATGAAGTTGAGTATTGACTGCTTGTCAGAAAAAGTGAGGGAATGTTTTATGGACTTCGGATGTTTTCCGGAGGATAAAAAGATTCCCTTGGATGTTCTTATAAATATTTGGGTTGAACTACATGACATTGATGAGGTGGAAGCATTTGCAATTCTTGTTGAGCTTTCAGACAAAAATTTACTCAGCCTAGTGAAAGATGCAAGGTAAGCGGACTGAAAAATCTTATGTAATTTTTGTTGATTTTACCGTTCAAATGATAAAGCCGAGATTCTCACAGAATTGTTGTATTTAAGTTCCTGACTAAAAAGATTTTACCTTAATACATTTGCAGAGCAGGGGACATGTATAGTAGTTACTTTGAGATATCAGTTTCTCAGCACGACCTGTTAAGAGACCTAGCAATCTATTTAAGCAACCGCAACAGCATTAATCAAAGAAAGCGATTGCTTATGCCCAGAAGAGAAGAGGGACTCCCAAAAGATTGGGAGAGGAATATGGATCAGCCATTCGATGCACGTGTTGTTTCAATACACACAGGTATGACATTTAATACTAACTTACATGTCCTTAAAACATTTTGATGAGATATTTGATCATTGTTATTAATTCTTTTGTGTTGGTTTGGCTGATTCGCTTCATATATGTTTATACAGGTGAAATGACAGAGATGGACTGGTTTAGTATGGAATTTCCTAAAGCTGAAGTTCTCATTATAAATTTTTCCTCTAGTGAATACGCCCTCCCTCATTTCATTGAAAACATGCCAAAGCTTAGAGCATTAGTTATAATAAACTATAGCTCCTCTAGTGCAGTCCTTCACAATACATCAGTGTTTTCAAATTTAGCCAACTTGACAAGCCTCTGGTTCGAAAAAGTAACTGTTCCTCAACTACCATCCACCACAACTCCCCTTAAGAAGTTAAGAAAGATATCACTAGTCCTTTGCAAAATATCCCCTAGCCATGACCAGTCTAGTTTAGATATGCCCCTTCTATTTCCTCGACTCGAAGAGCTAACAATGGATCACTGCATCGATCTAATCGAGCTGCACCCCAGCATTTGTTGCATTAAGAAACTCAAGAGCTTGAGTGTCACAAACTGTGACAGTCTAACTAAACTTCCAACCGATATAGGCAACCTAAAGCTGTTGCAGATTTTAAGGATATATGCATGTCCTAATCTGGAAAAGCTTCCTCAAGGTATTTGTGAGCTGACACAGCTCAGGTACATAGACATTTCTCAATGTATCAACATAAGGAGCCTCCCCCAGGACATTCAAAAATGGGCATGCCTGGAAAAGATCGACATGAGAGAATGTCCACAAATAAAGGTTCTACCAAAGTCCGCGGTATCACTACGATCATTGATAAGGGTAATCTGCGATGAAGAGATTTCTTTGCAATGGGAAAAGTTGTTCAAGGTTATACCAAACCTTTGTGTTCAAGTTGCAGAGGAATGCTTCAACTTAGACTGGCTAGCTGAGTAAATATTAGTATTCTTGTAGTCCTGTCCGCTAATACATATGTAAATACAAAATTTAGTGGTTAGAGCCATAGGGCATGTGTTCCCACTTATAAGTCATGTCAGGTCCTCTAACTGGTTTGCAGTTGTAGAAATTTTGATGGAGGATTTAATATTTATAACCAAATGGTAACTATTTTATGGTGCTTGTCGCTATTGTGACTATTGGACGCCGACACAACGCGGCAGAAAAAATAAAAACGTGTTGACTGCCCTGAAAAACATATTTATAATGTAGAACAAGTCAATACCACTACATCAATCAGATTATTATGAAAGAAACTGCAAACTTTGAAAAGCTTCAAGCCATTTAGACAAGGGGAAGATGCATTATGAGTATTAGATCAGATACAGAATACCACAAATAAGTAAAATGTCGACAAAGTACATAATTTAATATTGATTTAGTATTTTATCATCTCAACATAAGAACGATTTTAAAATTTTATTAAAGCGAGAAAAAACGTAAGTTCGCTAATAACAAAAGCAAACAAAAAAAAAAAAGAAAGAAAATATAGATGAAAATGACAGTTATCTAACTCCTCAAAGTGAATCCATAATACTAGTCAATAGCAAAACCCAGATTTGAATACAGATAACATAAAAAACGATAATATATATAAAATATGAAAGAATTTGAGCATGCAGCTAGGGAAAACAATAATATATATAAAATATGAAAGAATTTGAGCATGCTGCTAGGCATTGTCTAAGCAAAAGCAAATCACCCCTATAGATGACAGGAAGGTAAAAAAAAAAAAAAAATTGAAGAAAAGTCTTCACATAAAATCAAAATAAGAGAACTTCTGATTTTATAAATGTTGAACAAATGTACAGTTATGCAGAGTCAGTACTTCACAGGAATCTAGTAGGGATGTACTCGTTGAACCGAAGAGGAAAACTGTAGAACTCTTCATTTCTGCTATCTCCTTTCTTGTGCTGGAAGGGAACCCACCATGGTATACCTCTGTCGTCATGTGTATTCCTTGCCTCGAGTGTGTTGTCAAGAATTGTTGCAACTATCATGGCCATGGTAGGAGGTGAAGAGAAAATTGTATTGAAAATATTGTTGAACTGCAATTTTAATCAATGAATATAACGAGATAAGTTAGTATGGATCAGTGACGAAGTTTAACAATTCTATGACTAATGAGGATAACTGAAGGGGCTTCTTTTCAAGTTCAATGTTGAATAAATCATCTAAAATATATAAAACAAGGTTATAATTGGTCACAATTGTTAGCTGACAGGTATCTTATCCTTTGCCACATGATAGCCGTATTCTATTTTATTTTTAATGTAATTTAGCATCATTACATCATCGCTTAATGGAGGTAAGTTCATTTGCACTAATGGAAGCCAATGGTAATTTTTCTTTTCATCAAAAGAGCCCACTTATAAGTGCAGAAATGTCAAGGTAGCATAAACTGGTCATGCCGATTTAGCTTTTAATTTGTACAACAACAGTAGACTTTGAATCAAGACAGTAGCAAGTCAAGGAAGCATAAACAGATCATGTCGATTCAGCTTTTAATTTATTGAATAACTGACTTTAAGAAACACACTCGAGTAGTTTTGCTCCAACCTATTCTTCTGGATCTTAAGAGAGGGCAGTGTATTAAGATACAGCAGTTTGAAGTCAATATGCTAAGCAGAGAACTAACTTGCATAACTGGAGGCATGATGTTGAAAATAGAGCAACGTTTGAAAATGGGAAACAAATGCTTATGAGAAAAAGAGAATAAATTAATTTAGTTTTCAAAAGGTAAGAGAGCTCGGTCATATGGGATTGAATAAAATAAAGGTAGGCAGAAAGTACTAATTGATTAGAGTGGAATGAAAGAAATATATGATAATGACTCTTTAATCAGGATGCAAACAGCGGTGAAAATAAAGTGTGTAACAAAATATTCACTAAAGTTTGAGCAGTAGGCATTACAAGCCGAAACTTTAAGAAAAATGTTGAATATAATTTAGGTTGGGGGCTGAGTGGGAGGCATGAGGCTGAATGACTTAAAGTCCTATTTCTCCTTGCAAAGTAACTACCAAGGAAACTGTTTTCAGACATCTGACCTTAAAAGATCCATCCAAACAATAACAGAACTTTTTTTATAACTAATGCTACTTTTGAACTTGTAGAAACAGTAAAGACATGAAACTGAATGAATAAAAAAATGCAAGGAAAATAGAAGAGAAGAGAACCTCGGCCTCTCTCAACAGCCATTCCGACCACAAAGTTAGTATGCAAATGACGCTAATGCTAGTTGTGACATTCCAGACTAAACGGGGATTAGGATGGAAATAAGGAACTCCTCTTGGATACTCTTATGCCCAACTAGACCAGAGGTTTTCTCTTGCAGAATTCTATAATAGGTCTCAGGAAGTGAAACTAGATAATAGGACTCAAAAATACATATATTCTTATCTTACCCATCCACCATCAGTTTTGATAGGTCCATGGCCAGCTGGATCAGTGTTCATGACAAAATATTGCGGTATTGATATTCCAAGGAACAGAGAGAGACCCAGTATGTAGATGTTTCGCATTGAATTGTTGTTTGCAAATTGAATGAACGAAATCCCAGTAGCCGCTGTATAAATAAGATTATGAATTATATTTGACAATCAAGTACTTGAGTATTAGAGGAGCGATGGCAGGAGCACTCACCAACAATGCCATACAAGACACAGTATATAGCAGCAAATATTGGTAGAGGTATCGATGCAAAGAAGGCGCCAAATTTTCCTGCAAATTAGGACATCATAAATTCATAATTGAGCATTTGTTGAGAGGAGAAAATAAAAATTTAAAACAAACATGACAGAAAGATAACACACCAAATATGGAGAAGAAGATCATGAAAACAGTGGATATCTGTACCACTCTTCTGCTCCCAACATGAGTCAATCCCAGAAGTCCAACATTCTCACTGCAGGGTCATTCAGATGCGTCAGTTAAAGATGCTCCGTAGATAATGAAGCTGATTAGGTAATCATGCGGGATTTAATTTATGCTATAAAACCATTTTATATTCGTCGGGAAAAATGAACTTTTAACCACTTAAATAACCAAAAACCAGCACTTTAGAGAAAACACTCAGTCAAGTACCTGAACAACTGTCTGTTGAAGTTAGTTTGAGTATTAGACTGTTGACACAATTTTTGAGTATTAGACTGTTAACACAATTTGTAATCCTTCCGAAGTGTTGGTTTTGGATCAGTTCAGTCACCAAAAGTTCATTATATCCCAAAATTTTCTCTATTGTTAACATTTCTTTTTCATACACTTAGTTCGACCACAAAGATGGGATCATTTTAATATTTTACGGAAACCCTCCTTTTCTTGCCAAGTGAAACCTCCTATTTATTCAAGGGTAAAAAAAAGTGTTAAGATATAATATAAGATCCTGTTAAGTATTTCAAATACCTTAGGTTTTAGGAGAGCTGGTAACTTAAAATGGTATGCTAAGTTGAGTTCAATTCCCTCCTACCCCCAATTTTCCAAGTATTTATTTTAGAAACTAAGGTAGATATTGCTACAAAAGTGAGCTCCTAGGGATCTGCTCTCATCTCAAAAATGGGCTTCTGGGTGAGGGAGAGTGCTACAATACAATATAAGATTCTATCAATTCCTCTCCTAATACTTCGAGGTCTTAGGGAGTTGATAACTTTTTAGAAGGTCGAAGGCTTACTAAAACTAATGCTAGAACTATAGGTTTCAACACATTCTGTATCATTGCTTCAATTACACTTCATAAACTCGTCAGTTTGTGGAAACTAGATTGCTTAATTTTGTGCATCCATCACAAGCATTCAAACTCGGCACAGAAGTAAAATCTCCTTTGATTACCCAGATGCTTTTATGATGAAATTAAAAGAATTACTGTTCCACTTGTAGCTTATGAAATGTATATGACGAGGAGATTAACATCAAATTCTTACACAGATGCTGTAGTACCAACAGCAGCACCAAATATCCCTTCAATCAGCTGCCCAATACCCTGTATTCACAACACAAACCCAATAAGACACACATCCTGATGAAAAAATATTACACATAATAGAAAAAGCAGAGGAGCTGCTGGTTTATCTACACCTGAAGACCAATGCTCCGAGTAAGCACGTGTGTGGGAGGAGCTGTAGCACCAGCAAGCCGTGCAGCAGCGTAAATTGTTCCAGTTGACTGCGATACATGGACATGGTTCAATACTGATTTCGTGTAGAAGAAAAAAAATTGTTGCTGTCATAAATATGCCCTATAAGGCAAATATGATGGTGTACATTTGAGGATGATCACCATACAAATTTGAATGGAAAGTGGGTGAATTAAGTTTAATCATTGTTTCTTAAAGATTTCCTAGAAATCAAATGCTTATTCCATTACCCAACTTGTTTCCCTGAAATGAAATCTTAACAGCTATAAATGAACTTACTAATTATATAGTCACTCAATTGAGTTTAGCTAATATTAAACCTAAGGATTCTTCTACTATGAATCTCAATTCCAGCCACCATATAGAACATATAAGTCATGAAGCAAAGCTATCATCATCAATGTTCAAGTTTGAACAGCAACCAAGGAAAAAAAAAACAGTCAAGCGAGCTGCTGCCTTCTATTTCGTTCTCTGCCTTTCAACATCACCAAATCTACAAAATACATCAAAGGGAACACCAAATCTAATTCATTAAACCTAACTTTGAACTATTAAGAGAGGCTAGTCGTTATATTCTCCTCTAGTCAGTTTGGTGAGCCAGATAGCTAGTTTGTCTCGTCCAACGCATCAACGCGGCTATGTAAAAGTTTAAGTTTGGCTAGGCACAAAGTACTCAGCAAATGCAGCTAGTCACTGTGCCTGGCTAATTATATATTTATATTATATTTTTGTCCATGTCCCCCTACCTGCCTTTTCTTTTGCATTTAAGTTCACTCATTTAAATCAAGTTGGAGCAAGTAGCTAGTCACTTAAGCTAGCATGGTTGGTGTAAAGTGAATTTTTGTCTAGTAAAACTTTAGCTACTCAATATTTTATACTATCTTGACTAATCATTTAACTAATATGGTTGGAGTTGCTCTAGAATCCTATGACATACTAGTTAAAATGAAGTAGTAATAATTCTGGATTAATACTGGCTTTTAGTGACAGTTATAACAAAAAGGTTAATACAGAGGGTGTGGTAACCACGAGGTGTTTGTGCCAAATACATTTCCCCGAAAAATGGTATGGGGTCGGAGTTATACTAATGGTTGTAAGATGGCTGTAGCGGTTATGATATTTTATAGAGATGAAGGATGTATAGACGGTATCGATAAAGTTGTTGTGAAGCATCAAATTAGCTTACATATTTTTTCAGATTGATTATAATATTGTTCTTTGTTTATATAATGTTTTTTTCTGAGAGAATAAAAGAAAGTAGAATAAGAAAAAATTGACAGCGTGCTCTTTAAAGTATAAGAAAGAAAAAGTCTTACTTATTGACAAACCAGATAATAGAATATGTTAATCAAATAAAAGATTACAAAAATAAAGTGTAGCTCGACAATAAAAGTAATCTTCCTAAATATAACATTAAACTCATATTATGCAGATAGCGTGACAGGAATCAAACCTCTGCTGAAGCAACCAGGGCAGCTCCTATCATACCAAAGACGTGACTGGCTCTGAATATGGGTGCACCCCACTGGAATGGATATGGAATTCGGATCCTAGCATACAAGAATTTTAAGAACTTCAATGAAGTTTGCTTTACCAAAAGAGAACTTATCAAAAAATAATTAACTAAATGACGATTACCATGGAGCAGATGACAGAAGGCCTGAACGATCCGTGCGGCAACTCATCTTTGTTTGCTGCCCAACATTATTGTAAGCTCCGGACACGGTTAGAATAACAGCAAAAACCCACACAAAGGCAATGCAGAAAAGCAAAGCAAACCTTTCAACTATAGAATATGCCGTTGAGTGAATGCCCTTCAAATACTACAAAAAAGAAATGTGCTTTACTTTTTCATTCTTCTTCTGGTTTTATCTAAAATATTTAAAAAATTTATAACACAAAGGGATTGAAGAAATATTACTTGTTGGCACACCACCAACAAAATAAGCATGGGGAGGCCGATCTCAACGCAGTTCGCAAGCTGCAGGAGAAACAGAAGAATAATGAAAATTATTTATACCAAGGTGGGCCTGCCACTTAAATGCGCAACAAGGGAAATGTACCTGAGGGAATCCCCTTCCAAATAAGCCAAGACCAACCACACAAACAACAGGCACAATGACAACAGGACTGAAGAGCCTGAATGTAAAGTTATAAGACTTGATAAATGGCAACAGAAACTCCTAAACATATGAGTTCAACATAAGCATATAAATATTTACATTACCTATTAAGTTTTGCCCAGGCCCTGCCAAATCCAAGAATAATGTTGATGAAGGATGACACAATAAGAGCTCCTTGAATTGCCCTCATACAATGAACAAATCTCTACATGCAACCCACATTTAAGTCATCAATCAAGATGCTCTAAGGAATCGCCCATTAGTTGGCACAACATGAATCCTAGAATAGCTAAATGAAAACAAAGGCTCTTAAACAGGTAAAAAGAAATGAGAGTTTTTTTTAATGAGATTTCATACTGATGAGTTAAGATAAATACTAATGAGAAGCTGAAATGGAGCCGGCTAGATGAGATGGAAATTTACATACCAACTTGGTGGTCAACCATATATTGCAGTGGCAAACCAAACAGAGTGGACAAGAGGACACAACATATCTATGTTGTGCATTGATCTCATTGCCATCAGCAAGAATTTGGATTACTAAGCATTCGTTTTTGAAAATGAACATCTGAGCATGCTATGTGAAAGAGGTGCATTTACAAAGAGTCGACTGCACTTACATGATAAGAAAATAGAACTGGAAATTCTCCAATCAAGGGTCAGGCTTTCCCTATAAAGGGCCAGCCATGATCATTTTCCAACTTGTGTTTGCTAGAAAATCTGGTCTCTGGGTTAACTTATATCTATTTGAATACCTTATGATGGTGCTCTGGTAGGAAAAAATGTGAAGGATGAGGACTGCTGGTTGGAAATCATTGGGACAAGCAGAACTTGTGCCACACTGTCTCCGGTTTACAGAGTTGTAACTAACATAGGGTAATGACATACTAACATCCTTTCTGACCCACATGTCCTATAAGAGTTCTTCCTACTCTCTTTTCGGAAGTTTACCCAAGCCTCCCGCTTAAATCTAAATCACAACTATATAAATCCTCAACCTTCCACTTGTTCTGTTTATATATAATAGTTTTTTTTTTTTTTAATCACATTGAAAGTCAAAGAGCAAAAGAAAAGAAAAAGGAACCAAGATAAGTTAAACTTAAGTAAATTAAGATCACTGCAGCCTTCTCAGCTATTTCGGACAGAGCATAATAGTCTTTTTCCCCTCAAGTGGATAGATTCTCAATGTCCAGGGCAACAAAATTAGCTAGCAATCAGGACACATATGAAGGCGTATGAAAAGAACTGTGAAAATCAAGATATGCAGGGCTAGTTCTTGAATAAACAATCACAGGGAATGCATAATAATGTGATCCAACTGCCCAAAAGTGTTCAAATATTAAGAAAGACAATGTGGTAAAGTTATACCTACTATGTTTTCAAATGGACATGAAGATAAAGTGTTTCATGTCAAATGAATTCATCTAACTTCACTTAATATAAATAACAAATTTTGCCTACCTCATGCTCACTTGAGAAGTTACTATCAGAAAAATCATTAATAATCCCCAACACGGATATGATATAAGCAAATGACGGTCCCATCACCGTAGGAAGTCTTGTCCCAAGAAATGTTTGAAGAAGCGTATTCAGTCCGGACATAAATAGCAAGGACTGTATCACTCGAGCTTTATCACCCTGATTAAGCAGAAAAAGAATCATATAATGCATCGTTTTACAATGACAATAAAGATATAGATAAGAATACGAACCGGACCACCACCCATTCGAGGGACAAGCATGGTGGCAATCATAACAGTGCTTCCGAGCATTACAATGTAGTGCTGGAATGCTAATATAACAGTTTGAGCTGCAAAATTAGAATTCAATACATTCATATTAGACAAACAAACCTAACATAAACATCGAAAATGCGTAATCCTCTAGTAAAGACTACAAGGGAGCAAGGCAAATCACAACATTATGCAATCCATAAAAACTGAATAGTCAACACATAAAAATATATGTATAAATCTAACATTAGAAATACAGGAATGAGGAAACCAAAATAAAGGTATAGCAATCCATTTAAACGTTGATGAATCAGCACTAATAAATGAAATAAGTGTACAATCTACAAAACTGATATCTGCATGTAAAGAATGAAGGTTTACACAAAAAGAAAAAAACTTTAAGGGTGATTTGAATAAACAACCAAATTTTTGCAGAAACCAAATTTAATTTGTGAACTCAAGATCAAATAAAAAGACATAAAAATAACTCATACTAGGTGTGTATGTGTGTGTAATAAGAAAGAGAGGGTGGTAGAATGAGGAACTAACGCCAAGAAGGATTAGAGTGGATGCAATAATGGAGCTGAAGGAGTTGTTCAGCAG
>PHNY01022917.1:10952-21473 GCA_003724115.2 Anethum foeniculum | reverse complement strand
CCTTTTTTTTTTTTTTTTTTTTTTTTGATTTTGCTTCTCTACTCAACTGACTCAACTGGAGTACTTTTAAGTAACCTTTACTAATATATTCACTTGGCCTTTTCTTTGTTTGTTTCTAGTATTGGGAATAGTGATCACCGGCCTTTTACAGATCATATATAGATAAAGTAGTATATTCTGTACCTGTACTGTAACATTTGAATTTATGATAAAATATATGCTATTCAGTATCCCTATTAAATACTACTACTATAAAATCTCGGAGAGAAAGATAATGGGGTCATGTAACTAATAAGTTCTTGGACAGTAGCAGAAATATATTATTTACATTTTATGTTCTACAAAAGTATAAATATTATAGATGATAAGTATGCTATAATTATAAGGTCTTTAACAATAATTTTTGTATGAGTTAAATAATTTTTGTTGATAGGGATTTTTGTACACTGGGAACCTATTATAATCATTAAAAAATAATTAATTAAAATTTGTCATCAATTTTTTATTATTTAGAAAAAATCATATTTTAACGCTTATTTATAACATACTTTCGTAAATTTTTTTAATTTTTTTCTAAATAAAATTTTAACATTTAAAATTTAATTTGAAAAAAGAAAATTTTAAAAATAAATTACGGAAACATACTTTATATTAATCATAAAATATGTGCCGAATATTGAAAAAAATATGTATACAAATAGGATGGAGATAGTAATAATTATAATGTGATATGGACCTGAATTTATATATTATGGGTAATAGTAAATGTATGTGTATGTGTAAAGGTCAATGAAAGAAGTGGAGGATTGTCAGAAGTAGATCAAGGAAGGTAGTATTACAGTAATAAAAAAGAGGGCATGGAGAATCCCAGAGAGAGTCGAGAGATTGAGAGAGGGGGCACAAGTTAGATTGATACTGTAATACTAATAAAGTAGGAGGCAGGCACCAAGGCAGATAGGGAGAGGGATGGGAACGTGATTAGGCTAAGGTTGTCCTTATATGGGAATGGGAGCATAACGCCTTGGGCTGCCTCATGGGTCCCCTGCTTTTCACTCCTCTCCCTTTCCTTCTTTCATTTTCTTTACTCCCCCAACTTTTCATGCTTAAACTTTCCTGTAAAACCACCATGGTGCCCTGCCCCTTTGATAGAATATGATAGTTTTATTAGAAATAAATAGGAACTCTTCCGCCATAACTATATATAATATATGCTCCAAGCAAGCATGCAGTCATGTCAATTTGAATCACAGTTCAAAGGTCCACTCCATAGTAAGCAATTTCCTTTTAACTTTCTTAAAAGCTTTGCCAATTGCCATGTCCCTTTCCTTCAAATATTCCATTATCCACTTATTCCTACAATTTGCAGTTTCTCATATTCCATTCAAGAATATCCCTTTATCCATCCACTCGTATATACAACCCTAATTTTCATAAACCACGCATGGCTTACTTTGTATCTCAGAGAATGGGCAGGCCTCATCTTGAGTATAAATAATATGCAGGCACAACTATGAAGCACAGGCATAGAGATTTCAAACTTGGCGCCAGTCGCGTGAAAAGGCCCATAATTTGTGGCCATGCCACTTAAACAAATGGCGGATTCACTCTTGTACCCAGAATAATGTACATGATACACCACTTGGATACTTTAAACAAGACAGCCCACAGTTAAATACATTAATTGTGTTTAGTACATGTTACAGAATTTACATTCGCTTATTTTGATTACCAGCTGTTTTTAAAATTCTAATCTAACTCGGTCTCTCATGACAAACTGACACTCGTTCAGGGCAGCGTATTTGTACATCCCTCTGTATCTTTCTCTATATCTAATTATCTATGCCCTATGCACATGCATATCCTACTTTCTCATCGAACTATGGATAAGTAAACATAATCGGTGTATGTATGTGACTAGCTCCTATTGAGATTTTTCTCTATTCTCCTTCACACTAACCCAATATCTTCACTTGTTCGATATGAACTGATTAACATTACCCTCCCCCAGTTAAACGATTACAAACTCGATGCACAAACCTTAAGTCATTTCTTCTTCACATGCATCTTCTCTTCCCAAATTTGATTCTAACATTCTGCATGCTCCTTCCACTCAGGACTAGAACTTCGAGAGAAGGCCCCAATGCATGTACAAATGTTACACTCATCATGAAAAGTCTAACCTAGTGGAAAGCACAGAGACACTAGACTATCACACAGAACACGACCTTCACTATGATCATAATAATGCAAAACATTTTAAGACGGAAAAATTTACATACAGTTCTATTATTATTTTTTTCACAAATCAATTCACATGTCCTCTTACTTTCTTCAAAGGACATCAGTTATGCATTCACATATGCTCAGCTTATGGAAGCAAAGAGAGAAGTATACTGAGAGACATGGAAGAGCAGAATGTGACTGCAAACACACTGGTGGACGAAACACGTTTTTTAACTAATCTTCAAAAGGCAGAATTGCACAGGACTGTCAAGTCAAGACATTATAAGTGCTTGTTTCCCTGCATCTGGTTCATACATTGTGTTTGTTATTTTGGAAGGAGGCCAATATCGAAGAACCGATCTACCAAGTATATGTTTAATATGCAGAGGACCCCTGTAAAACATTTGCAAAGAAACAGAAAAGCCAACATATCAGGGTATACGAGAAACAGAGTAGTGAAACTTTGTGAGGCAATATTCCCAAAATCCTAGCTTACCAATTATGAGAGTCAAAACTGTTATTTCGATTGTCCCCCATGACAAACACATAACCTTCAGGAACGAGCTGTAAGATGACAATAACTAACAATTTGTTAGCAAAGGAAAAAGGGCCTTCAAGCATTGGTTATAAGATCCAATCAACAAAAAAATCAAATCAGACCAACAAAAAGCGAAAGAAAATACCGTTTCCTCCATATCATAATCCAGTGGTTCTAAAATGAAATCCTCATCTTGAACAACACCATTAACTATTAATTTACCATCACGAACCTAACAGAAAATTCAAATGTTTGAGTGCTTAAAACCTTTTAAAATAGTGGTATTTCTTTGAAGAAGATTTATCTTACCTCGACATAATCCCCAGCTTTCGCCACTATTCTTTTGATGAAGACATCTTTAGAACTATAACCAATTTCCTACACTCACATGCATTAAAAAACAAATATTGATTTATTTCCCTTGTGACAATTTCATTTTGTCGTAATAAAATCAAAATTTGACACAAAAACAACACCTGAAGAATTGGCGGGGCCTTGAATATAACAATGTCTGATACTTCTGGCTTTTTGAAAATATATGAAACCTGAGATGCCATGTGCAAGTGCAACAAACATAAATATATGTACATACATGATACATGCATATATCATGATACAAAGTCTTGTAAATCTCATCTATGAGCCAAGGCCATTTCATATTAGCATTACCTTGAACCAACCAAATCAAAAACCTACTCCAACTAATGAGCAATTCTGCACATAATTTACGGAATAGCAAGACATGAGATTGATTGAAGTTATTACATACATGTTGACTGAAATAGTAAGAGTGTAAGATACATTGAAGTACATCTTTGAGATTTTATACTTCAGTTTATTCCTCAAATTGTTTTGGTTTTTGTATCAATTCAAGTATTGTCAAGAATTGCTAAGTGGTCGAGTACCTTAGACTGTAGTAGTAAGCAACATGTCTCAGGGGAAGTATAAAAATTACCAAGTTACTCTATCACTTTACTCCATCTCAAGGTATATTTTTGACACTGTACAAACTGATTAATTTTCAACTAAAACGGGAAAGCAAGTGTTGCTTCCTTTAAGATTTTTTGGAAAAATAAATGATTAAGAAAATGAGCCATCAACTAGAGGAGAAGGGAAAAAAAACAACTAGCCAATAACATATGTATTATCATCACCTAAAAGAGCAGTTCATACTTCACATAGGAGTCTGGTTAGCATAACATGGTATTAACCATGACTTGGTCACTATAAATGTGTAATATCACCATAATTTTTTGATTTTTTTATTGTCAGATTAGAGGTCCTTCAGTGGCCTTTAAATTACCTCTCCATTCTCAAAGATTTCAATTTATGCCCCAATCATGCATCACTTAGAAAACAAAAATTAAATGAACATCTAACATTAACTTGATTCTGAACAAGACATATGAAACAGTAAAATATATCATAACAATCCGTCCCATTACCTTTGCCCTTTACAAAACTAACAATTAACTTAAAGTTTTTATAATTATAACTAAGATCATTCACTGTCCACTTAGTATGTTTGTAATGCTCTTATATGATGATCACTTGTTAAGCTGTTATGCTTAAGGTCTCGAACAAAGGAGGTCTATGCGGACATAAACAGTTCGGTGTTTCTAGCCAGATGCGACCGGAAGCGAGGGTACTAATATTTACCATCTTAAGGTTACTTAATGTCTCCACCATAGGTGTAAAAAGTGCAATCATTTGCAAAAAATAATAATAAGAAATAAGAAATAGCATAAAGAGTATTATTGTTGTGACAAAAGACTATGGTCACGAATACAATGCACGCGGTCACACGATTTTTTGTTAATATTAAGAAGGTAAGGTACCAATGTTGTACCCTCTCATCCTAGTCGTAGTAACCTCCTTTCTTTGAGATGAAGGGTAAATAATGGCCCAAGTACATATTTCTGATCATGAATTCTAGGAGCAATATGAAAAATACTGAATGTACATTTCAGGATCAGAGTTATTGTTATATAAACTTATTGAAACTGTTGATCGTTTTAAAATGGTTGGTATTCTTAGCTGAGCAATGTCATAGGACATATGGTAGTAATAGATTTTATTACATGCATCATTTAAAATTAGTAAATGTTGATTGTTTGTTCAAATTTTCTTTTTTCTGACTAATATGCGAGGCTTAAATTTTAGCATCTTTGAGAAGAGGATTGCAAGTAAAAGGACAATGAGAAAAATGTAATATATTCAATGATCATAATCATAATATACAAGTTGTAGAATATGCATGTACTGACTGCTGACAAGAAATCTAACACAGCTGATAGACATAATATAAAAAAGCAATACCTGTATGAGGCCCGTCTCATATGATAGACCATCAAAGATTAACACAAGTACATACATTCTGTGTCATGCGATCAAAGAGCAACCAAAACTACATACATTTCTAACAATCAAATCACAACTTATATCACCAAACACAAAATAATTATACCTTCTCAGCCAAAATGCGATCACCAACGTCAAGCGTAGGCGCCATAGAGGCAGAAGGAATGGACCTAGGCTCTGCCAAAGACGACCTAAACAACAAATTAATACTCAAAGCGGTAACAGCCGCCTTAGTATCATCCGAACAACAATTCAACAACTTATTCAACCAACTCCCTCTCGTAAACTCACTCCCCGTATCCGCATCCACTAACGGCTTACTACTCTCACATTTCCTCCCAATCTCCTCCACCTTATTCCCCACACTCATCACATTACACGGCAACCATTTCGAAGCTTGAAAAAACGGAAGAATAAACGAAGCTTTCAATTGCGAAACTCCGAATGATCCATTACTCCCACTCGTCGAATTAAGTATCGAAGATAATCCAATTGCCAGAGGAGAATTGGAAGCGCCGCAGAGCTCTCCGGCGAGAGATGTGTAGGAGCGGCTGGAGCTCCGGGATTTGACATTCGGGTTCGGGTTCGGGTTCGGGTTCGGGTTCGGGTCGGATAAAAAGGCCCGGATGTCTTGGAATAAGCGAAAACCGGCGGCTTTGGTGGTGGCGGAGGAGGCTAGGTTTTGGGCCACGAAGCCGGAATAGCTGACGGTGGATCTGATGGCCATAAGTTAAATGAATTGAGTATAAAGAAGAAGGGTCTAGGAGGACATTACATAAGATGGAATTGGAAGGAACATTTGTGAAATTGGAAATTTGGTGGAAATTGATCCAAGTAAGATGGAGAACGATACATTTATGTTGAAATTAATAAATAAATACTAGTGTTTGGCAGGTACACGGCAACGTACAACAACGTCACTGGGAGTCGGGAGGAGGTGTTTAACTAGTTTTCTCATTCAACACATTTTCTTCTCAAATTATTATTTCGTTTCACTCCGTTTTTTACTTATTTTTCGAATTTAGTCTGGATGTTAAAATTCTCTAGTTATTTTGACTCCGTTTTTATCTGTTTTTTCCAACACACTCTTCAAGATTACATAAATGTCTCGTTTGTTTCGATGCAACTCAAGTACGTAACTTGAAATTCCTTGAATTTAAAATGAGTTACAGTGTTTGGTTTGCTGATTTCAAAATTGAGTAGGGAACTCTAAATTCCATGGTTTTTGTAATTATCACAAAATATTTGAAGTTAGTTACTATGGTCCACCATGGTCACCACAAGTTACCAAGCTATCTAATATAAAAATATTAATTACTTATCAAATTTAACTACGTAACTTCAAGTTGCATAGCAATAAACCAAACACATGTATTTTAATTACCCGGGAACTTGTACGTGTAACTTAGTTACCAGGAAGTTCAAGTTGCTGTGTAACCACAAAATTGACGAAACAAACGAGGCCAAATATTTATCGATTTTTATTTACTTCCTCCTTTTTTTAATTTTAATTTTTTATACTTCTATTATAAAAAAAATTTAGAATTAATGTGTTTAACTGTCAGGTTAAAACTAGCATTGGAGCCCGTGCCTGCAAATTTACATATTCAAAATTCGTTTGTAATGGATTTGAGGATACGTGTCCTATAAAGTCAATAATGAGATTTTGACTATAGGTTGTTATGCCATATTTTGACATGGCCTTAATATCTCCAAATTTCTACTCCCTCTGTTTTTTAATATTTGACGCTTTGACTTTTGGCACACATCTTTAGGTGTTTTGACCGGATAGTTAGAAATATTATTTTTTAAATTTTCTTTTTCTAAATTAAAATTTTGATTGTATATTTTAATTCAGAAAAAGAAAATTAAAAAAAAAATTATAGCTATCCGGTCAAAGCACCTAAAGATGTGTGTCAAAAGTCAAAGCGTCAAATATTAAAAAACAGAGAGAGTAATATTTATTAATTATTAATTCCGATTAATAATTATAACTTAATATCCTCTCTCTGAAATGAGGAAAGAATCAATCTCAATCAATCATAACTGAAAAATATCTCGAAACATTATCCTTCAAATCAGGAAGATATCACAACGCCAAGATTAAATCAGATAAAATCTGTAATTGCCCACATTAACGAAGTTTATCCTAAAGTCTCTCGGGGATAAACACAATTTCGCAGAACTGGGCTTGATCCAATATAAATTGGTACGCAGGCATCTTGGACAAAGGGATCCGATATAACGAGACAAATCGAGACACCTGCCAGATCCAGCCCTCTATTTTTCATAAACCCTAATCCCTAAAAACAGTCATATTTACACACACATCGCTCTACTATTCCAGCAACCTCCGATTTGGTGTTGTTACGAAATTCCTCCAACAACATTTAGCGCTAGAAGGAGGGCAAATTTATTATCTGAGGAGGACAGATAATTTTCATTAACGAGGGTTTTGGGCTTTAACAGACAAACATACGACGTTACGGCAAGAATAATTCACCGAAAAACTACAAACCAAAAACAGGAGGATCAGTGTCTAATTTAATAATCATGGAGGCCGGACAAAATAAATAGTATACATCGGTTACCGTGGTGGTACCCAGCAGTAGCAGAAAAATATGGCAGCGCCTGAGAATTTCGGACCAGCAGGAAAAAAGAAAGAAAAGATAAGTTTCAATTTTCTTATTTGAATTTTCTGCAATGACATGTATTATGCTGCATACACGATTTTTAAATATTTTTATACAGAAAATATTTATTACGTAAAAATACGTGCGAGTAATATATTATTGTGCTTGTAAAATTACTCGTAAAATCCAAAATACTGAAGACATGTATATTTTCGAAAATATCGTACGAGATTTATATTTGAAGAATTGTGAATATTTAGAAGATCGTATGAGTTGCATCTTTCTAAAAATAGAGTACATTTATGCGAGACGCATAATTTTGAAGAAAATGTTTTACGAAAAACATTATTTTGATATAAAAATAAATATCGCGACATTTATAAAATGGCATATTTATAATTGCTTTTGGATTGCGTTCAAAATATTTTCATATAACGTCGCGATAAAATGTATATGTTAAAATATTTCAAACTTGCGCACTAAAATTGTCAAGTAGGGTAGCCTGGGCAAGCTATGAGTCTCACAACGCTACACGCTTTAGTAAATGAGTCAGCGACACTCAGGATTATGGAAAGTCTTCCTCTCTCAAGAGAGTCTAGGGACAAACTTACATTTTTGAAGGCCCAACTCAAGGGTAAAACTTACATCATTGAATACCTCACTCACTTACAAGGAGACGACGGTAAAACTCATTAAACCTCGCTCACTTACAAAGAGACGACGGTATAACTTATTAAAGGCCCAGCCCACCAACACGGGGGCTCAGGACTTACGAAGACACATCCTTATCCTTATCCTTATGGAGAGTCTGCGACACTTGAACAATGTGTACGCCAATCTGGACTATATACAAAACGCCAAGGTCCTAACTTGACAATGAAGACCGCAATGGATTTCAAAATATTACTTATACTCGCATTTTTGAAACCTTGGCAAAATATATATCCTATATTGGTTCTCACATGCTGTCATACATGCATCCGCATACGAATTTACGGGCACTGTAGTGCTCAAAATTATTTTCTGATCAATTATTTTTAGTTGTTTCAGCGACTCAAGAAATTTGGAAGCTTGAAGAATAATTAGTTCTCCACTGCAGCAAGCTACACTGAAGAACTGGGGGCTTGTTGTTATGCCATATTTTGGCATGGCCTTAATATCTCCAAATTTCTAATATTTATTAATTATTAATTTCGATTAATAATTATAACTTAATATCCTCTCTCTGAAATGAGGAAATAATCAATCTCAATCAATCATAACTAAAAAATATCTCGAAACGATATCCTTCAAATCAGGAAGATATCATAACGCCAAGATTAAATCAGATAAAATCTGTAATTGCCCACATTAACGAAGTTTATCCCTAAAGTCTCTCGGGGATAAACACAATTTCGCAGAACTGCGTGGGCTTGATCCAATATAAATTGGTACGGAGGCATCTTGGACAAAGGGATCCGATACAACGAGACAAATCGAGACACCTGCCAGATCCAGCCCCTCTATTTTTCATAAACCCTAATCCCTAAAAACAGTCATATTTACACACACATCGCTCTACTATTCCAGCAACCTCCGATTTCGTGTTGTTGCGAAATTCCTCCAACAACAGGTTTGCACAGTCGAATCAGTATATGTTGCTGGGCAGCTCCGATGATATTCATTATTGGTGTGTTTGCATTACCCTCTATCATGAGTTATGACGGTGCTAATGAGCCTAGTTGTAATGTAAATGCATTTAAATGATCGTAGTTCATACAAATCTAATTTGCAGGCTAGTGTTTTACGCTGATATTTTGGTATATTTTCGATGAACACACTATGATTTTGTAATTCTTTTAGAAGCTTACTTGTAAAAATAAAGAAGCACAGTCATACATAGTCATATAAAGTTCCGGACTATAATAAAAAAAATCACTGAAATCAATCATAATTGATGCAAATGCGTGTGTGTGGGGGGGGTAGTCATCTTCAAAACAGATTTGTTGAATCAGTACTGTCTCACCTAAAGGCTAAACTATTAAATCAACAATAACACAAAGATATCTTAAATCGAAACAAAAAAAATGGTTGTACAAAATCTTAGATACTTGTTTCTAATAATACATAGACATGATATGATGATTGTAGAGTATGAGGAACCAACAGGTGTTTAATACGAATGCAAATAATAGTTCCTGCTATATTTCATGGAAACTAACCATGCTATAGGCTTTAAGGAGTCACAATATATCAACAAGGCATAAAACTCAACCTTTTCTCCCACAACAAAGACTGAAGCCCGGATAGTTCGCTGCTATCTTCTATAATGTAAACAGAAGTGATCCAGAATATAGACACAGAAACAAAAGAATTTAAATAAACTCTCTAGCAGAAACAACCCCAAACAGATCATCTACAATGACAGGGAATGTCCACAACTGAAATCATGCCTTCTTTGGTGCAGGTTTCCTATACACAAAAATCAAATACTATAGTTTCATGCCTTCTTTGGTGTAGGTTTCCTATACACAAAAATCACATACTATATAAACTACTCTATTCCAAAAATTGCATATTATAACAGGTTTCAGACAATACGAAGCCAGATAAATTTCTGGCCTTCATGTTTCCTTCACTTGATGAGGTAGATCATTAGTCAAAGTTATAGGTCAGTAATTATAACTGGCATAAGAGACAATTATTTATAATTATTTTCTTCTGTACTTGTTGCAGCTCTCTAAAGATAAGTATGATAAACATGAAGTAGGAGTAACAATTAAAAAT
>PHNY01022904.1:3369-21423 GCA_003724115.2 Anethum foeniculum | reverse complement strand
AGTTGAAAACTCTTTCATTTACACAAAATTACAAGGCATCAAATATATACAATTAACCAACCTATCTTGTGTATCTTGCTAGTAGTCAACATGACTTATGAATTACCTTCAACTTCTAAACCTTCTCAATTATGATATCGTATAGAATGTGTTACAGACTTGTGAGAATGTACAAGTTACTCCTTTCAACAGATAATGTATAGAACTTTATCCGTTGAGGCTACAATCATAAAAGATGACAATTCTACAAAGAGTGTTTTGGTGGCTTATCATCAAGACTACAACATATTCCTAACACACCTGTTATTAACCGATTCGAGAACTACTAGATTTTGGTGTGAATAGTGTTGCCTGCAAGCTGACGCTAAATCCAAATTATTTCTAGAACCTATAAGTGGAGATAACGACTACAGAAGTGAAGTATGTGCATATAATTGTCCCGATGGTGAGCTAGAAATAGAAGCACAACAATCCAAGATATATGATGTTGGGATGTTATAAATACCATGGACATAATATGACTGAGACAAATGATCAGTCAAAGTTTATAGAGATTCTAAAGATTGTTCAATATAATGCAGGAATTTTATTAAGGCCTAGTATCTTTAAGAAGAGCAATCGGTGATGAGAAATTTCCGTTGAACACGACCAATATCTTCCAGAACATACTTGCTACCATTACCCAATTTCTTTAAGGGAAACAGTTAAACAGTACTGTCTTTTGGAGGCCATATAGATTAACATTAGTCTAAAAAGGAATGATAGCATGAAACTATGTATAGACTATCAAGATGGAAATGATTGAAGAGATACCCTTATCAGGGATAAATGATTTGATTATCCATGGAAGGATGTAAGTACCTTTGGGAAAATGGAATTGAGGATATAATATAGATGACTTAAGAAAAACCCTGGGGGATTCATAAAGGATAGCATTTCGCCCCTAATAGGGACTTATGAGTTTGGCAATACAAATTGGGCTGATTCAGGTAGCAACAACCTTTAAAGATCAGTGAAGAGAGTTTCAGAAACTATATAGACGAATCGTTATAGTGGTGGAAAATGATATATTGATATGCCCTGTACCTAGGAAATACAGGAGGAGTGATTGAGGATAACCTTAGAAATTTTACAAGAAGAAGGGTAGTAATTTTAAATTTTCAAAATGGGAATTTTGGTGGGGAATATAAAGCATGGTAATAACAATGCCAGGCGAGGCATGTGTTTAACCATGGGAAAGTATAAATTGAACCAATGAAGATCGAGATTGTTTTAAAGCAAGAAAGACCTAAGACAACAGATGTCCTAGGTATGATTGGGGATTAGTCATGATAATGTTTGTATTCGAAGATTGAGGCAGTAACTTATGAAAAAATGGAGAATTTGGTTTCTCTCTTGCAAGAGCTTAAGGAAAATATTTTCACCTAGCAATGATTAAGAATGAGGTAGAAAATTTAGTTGAGACTGGTTCAAAAGAGATTGATTGTAAGGAATTATTATTATTATCAAGAAAGGCCAATGAGGTGACCGACACTTTGAGTATAAACGAACAATGATAAATGCTCGTGCCAAAGGAATATAGTGATAACGGGTGAAATCATGAAAGTTATGATATGGTGTGGAAGATATACATTCTTTTTGATGACTGTGCAATACTCAACCGTAAGAGTAGATTGGTAAAGATTTAATTCTTGTAATCGCTGTAAGTAGATCACCTATCTTGAGATGAGCCAGGACCACGATTCGAGAATGACTAAGTGAACCTTTAAGCTTTAAGTCTCCTATTGAAGATATATGATTGATAATTCTATTAACCTACCATCGTTACTTGAGTTGAAACTCTTCTGCAATTTTATCTACTTCATGTCATATCTATGACAAGTTGAGAAATATTCTTCGTAAATCAGAATTAGTGATTTATTTCGTCTTATTAGAAGGTTGTAGACGATAAATATTAACCATGTGCAATTAACTATTAAGACCCCGAGGAAACCATGGGTTATAGTAATACCACAATGATTCTGTAGAGTGATCAGATTATAACCATTATGGTGATGACGGAAGGAAAATGGAAATATATTGTAATGAATGGTGGGACATGATTCCCAGTGATCGAGTCATGGCGATGTATAAGTTATAGTTGATAGACTGACCAAGTCGACTATGTACTTGTTATTTGTATATTTCTTCTTTTAAACGAAGAGTATTATTATTATGCGAAGGAGATTGTGTCGCGGCGTGGAAATTCTAGTAGCGATATTGTCAAGTGAGAAATCCAAGATTTAGTTCTTGATATTGAAGGAGTTTCCATAATTAATTGCTAATGAGATTGGGCAAGAGCATGAGTCCATAGAATGGTGGACATAGTAACGAAAATATTCAAATACGGGAAATTTCGATGCTGTAGTGCTTGATATTGGTGTATATATATATTTTCGTTCTTAGGTGATAAACCTTTATAGTTTAGAGGTAGATTTTAAGCCAAATATTTTTCGACTATAAAGTTTTATATATTTTCTTAAATTCATTCCTTTCCTCTCGTTAATAACTGAGAAGAACAACCCTTCCAAGAGGGGAGGTATTGCCGAACGACTATCTGTCTGTGTGATAGAAGTCTAGTAGGATACCACAGATTGTTTAATTGCTTGTCATGTACTAAAGGCTGACAACCTTCTGTACTGACTATGCAATATAACAAGTGTTCATTGATCATAGTGATCTCTCAATAAATTCTTCTACTTCTATATTTTGATCAAGCTTGCTCGAGTAGAAAAGGTCAGGAAAGGTGTAGAACGATTAAGGTTGTCTCCGAATTCGGAGCATGTTCGTATTACCGAAGTCAATGCGAATACGAAAGAGGTGACACGATTCGAATGAATAAATGTACAACCATAATAGTATTGTTTACAGAGAAGCTTTAATGCTAGTGAGATGTGCTGAAAGAGTAATCGGAATGTTCAAGGATCAACCTGGGGACTAGAAAGCGAAATGTTAAGAAGAGTAACCCCAATTGTTTCCAACCTGATTTCGGAACAGAATCCTTTTAAGAAGGGGAGACTATAATAACCCAAAATTTTGGACTAAATTGAAATTTTTGATGAATAGTGATTTTGCCTTGAACCCTGATGAATAGTAACTTTTGCTGATTGGGAAATATGATCAGACCACATTATGTATGAGTTCTTTTATGGAAGTTCTGAGTCCGTATTAGTTTTCGGTAATGAATGTGAGTGTATGTAAAAGCCGTCAGATTTCGAAAACGAGCACTTTCATTTTTCCCGAAAATCCACCAGACACTGAAGGAATTGAGTATAAAATCTTAAGGTTGAAGGATAAAGGATCCATCAATTACAAGGTGGATGAATAAAAGGATAAAGGATACTATAAGGGTTTTAGAGAAACCCCTAAATAATAGAACCACGAATATGTTTCTTTGAAATGATCAACGAGAATGAATGATAACGAGTCGTAAAACAACTAAACGACTAAGGAATGAACTTATGCAAGTGGCAAGGCAAGGAACCAAGCTAGTTCAAGTCCTAACCGAACAATTAGCTTGTAACTAAGGTGATTAGGCCTTATGATCTCATCAAACCATAAGATATGGACACATGGATTAAGAATGATGTCATGGAGGTGAGGTAAGCACCAAGGCAAGTGGATTGGCTAGAATAAAAATCACCAACCACTCATTTTATTCACACTTTTCAAAACAACCAAGCAAAAAAACATCTCATCCTCTCCATTCTTCATCCATTCAGATTTAACAAGGAAAAGGAAGAAAACAAAAATCAAAACCCAGGCTCCACTCATCCATAAATTACAAGGTCAGTTTCTATAGATTCTATATTTCATAACTAAGATATCCTATGAATTTGAGCTTCAAATTCCATGCCTAGCTTGTCCAAATAAATCATCAAAGGTGAGGGTGAATAGTAACCATCAAGAACTAATCTTGTTTTCTTTGTGTTTTCTTGAAGATCAAAGGGTGTTAAGGCCATTTAAGGACTCCATAAGGCTTCCTAGTGATCATATACACTCCAAGGAAGGTATAACCTCTTCCAACCCTAGCTTGACTTTAAGTTTGAAATGAAGTTTTGAAGATGTTTTGATGATTGATTAATGGATAAAAAGGATTAGCATTTTTAAGATCATGTTTTTCAAAGCAAAGTAATGATTATTTTTGTTGGATGATCCATGATTGGTACTTGTTATATGTTATTGATCTTGAAAGGTTTTGACGTAGATTAGTGTTAAAAGTGATGATCTTGAGTTGTGGTTGATTTGGTGATGATTTGGTATAGTTGCGATTTTGGAAATCATGTAAACATAGCCGTCGTAATGTCCGATTTTCAATCCCCTATTTTTTTGTGTAACTTTGGACTCGATTTCCCCACTTCTAAACTCCACCACTGCCATGATTAGCTAGATGATGTTTTAAGCTTCGTTTTGATATAAAGATCATATGAAATGGATTTACGGTTTAGGAGAAGCGGTCATTTTAATAATCGGCGTTTCACGAAATCACCCCAAGCCGTATAATCAACTTTGCGGATGTTTTTAAGGATCATAAAAGGATTTTGGGATCATGAAACTTTTAAGTAAAGTATTAAAGGCAGTTAGTAAGACTCTCGTGAAGGTTTCCCGTTAAAAATATTATTTTTCGATTTTATAAAAATGATGGAGCCAAGGGTGCGTGAGCGGAAATGTTAAGTAAATGACTTGAATACAAACTTTAAGCTTATGTAAGAGTTAAAGATTGAGTTTTCATCGAGAGTCGGTAACTAATCCCAAGTAATGCTATTTTTTATAGATTATCGGAGCGACCCGAGACCCGCTACCACCTCAGGACCACCAGGGAAGTTGCAAACCCCTTACTGTTGTTGTTGTGATTAAAAGTTGTATGATTATACAATGTGATAAAACTACATGCATGATTGAAATTCTTATTTCTTCAAATATACGAAGCATTTTTTAAATATTAAGCTTATGAGCTAATAATACCTATGATAGCTATAAGCTAGATTTTTATAAGAAACCCTTAAGTATAGGGTTTATGATTTGAACGATTTTTGAACCGGGAGACGATGTTCCTGAATAAGCTATGCGTAGTTTTCAATAAAGAATACTGGAATAGAATTCATTCAAGAATATTATTTTGAAATGAATAATTATTTTAAAGATTCACTTAAATATTTTGTTTTCGAACAATTAACTTGAATTATCAAGTGAATATTATTATGAATATATATCCAAAGAAGTTTGCTAAGAAAGAGTTTTCGAGTATTACAAGATGATTATTATTTTCAAATATCGATATAAGGATTTAAATCACAGTTATTTTATTTAAAGATATTCTTTAAAAGATATTTAATTAAAACAATATTATCTAAATACTCATCAACTATTTCCAGATAAGAATAAAAATGATTTGAAAATCATCTTTTACCGTCTATACGATCGAAAATGTTTTCGAACCCTATCAAGGATATTTTACAAAGGTAAAGAGAGGATCACAAACCCTATTTTTAATTTAAATCTCGATACGAAGGAGATTTAAATATTCGCTCAAAAGATGGGGAGTCCTGCTCAATGATTGTTTAAAAATTAGCAAGGAAGTTGTCAAAGAATTAGAAAGAAGATTTTATTACTTACCCAATGATCGGGAAGTAAGTCAAGGAACAAGTTTAATCCATTAACAAGCATTGCTTGGGAAATATTTGTAGGTCCTCCTTTCCAAACCGATACGACTTCTTTGTGGAGTTCTATTAACAAGTTCCTACTTGGGGAAAGGGAGGCGTACTTTACGTTTCAGAGACATGGATTCTATTCAAACTAGGAGTTAGCGTAAGAGGCCGAGTAGCACCGGTCCAGCACTATTTATTGGCCCAAATGGCCAGGATGTCCCGAGAGCAGTTCATCCCAACAGGAAGAGTTCCGGGAGCGGTTCATTCCTGAGGAAGTTCTGGGAGCAGTTCTTCCTTCTACATGTAGACAATATTGGTGTTGTACGACTGCGACTGATCATCGTAAGTATACAACCTGGCGCGGTGACACTCCAAATTATTAGTTCATCATCCAGAATTGATATTTTTCTGCAACTCTATCGATGGCACCCCGTTAGGAAAGGCTACGGCTGTGCGATAGATGAGAGTTGGCAGGGTCAAACGTTCAAAATGATGTTTTTAAAAATGAAGTATCTATTAACTTCATCTTTTAAATAAAAAGACTGAGACTTGGGTTACAAATGACATAATAAGAAGTTCTCAGTGGTTTTACAAGAAAAGATTCTGAAAAATATCAAAAGACAAGGTTGGATATATAAGATCACCTTGTATGTTTTAATTGTAACATTATGCGCATGTTACAAAAAGAGTACTGATGGTAATGCTTTACAAGAAATGATTTCTGAAAGATATTAAAAGACAAGGTTGGGTATATAAGATCACCTTGTAGTACTAATTTATGACGTACGTGGGAACTCTGTTCATATTTTTAATATTAGAGGTTTTCAGAAATTATGAAAAGATTTTATGTGGAAGCACCTAGTAACTTCATCGTTTAAACTCTATTAAAACTTTGTTCATATATGCATAACAAAGGTTTTAGAGGTGTTATGAAAGACATGTTGCATTATCAATCAGTTATATACTCTTGTGGGCTATATTGCTCACTCTTGCTTTATTTTATTTACCACAAAACAACAGCTAGGCAAGATGGCCATTCTCAAGTATACCCTACGCAAGTCTATGGGAAACGTTCCTCGACTACCCGCTGATATAATAGTCACCATTGCTGCAGAGGTAGAAGTTACCCCTAGGCTAGACTTTCAGCCTGTTGGGCATTAGACTTATTTATATTTAGGACTTGTGTATTATTATGGCAAGTATCGGGTAATCTTATGTTTAATCCTTTTGTGGTCTGTAATAACTTTTAATTTGTGAACTATTGTTTCTTTATGATTAAGTATTGTATTGGTGGGTTCTCTGGGACTATAACTTGTGTGTGTGTGTGTGTGAAAGGTTAGGGTCGAAGTATGAGTAATTGTGTGTTGATGAGAAATACAAAGGAAATGTTTTGAAAAGGATTTGTAAAGTTGCAAGTGACAACCCAGATTCCTGACCCTGGATTTGGGGGTGTTACAGCCATTTAGTAAGGAAAGACTAAATGGTTGACTATTCCTGAAGATTTGATTAAAGAATTTGATAAATTTGAGATGGAAATTTTTACTTCATATTTAGTGAAGGACATGGTTTAGGAAATCACTTCCCAACTAGAGTTGTTGGAGAAAATTAAGAGATGTCAAGAGTAAGTGATTCTTTATGAAAATGATAGTTTAATAGGTGAAGAATTAAGGAGTCAAAAGGATGATAAAGGTGTGTTAAGATTCGCTTACCAAATCTGGATTCCTAATTTCACATAATTAGAGAATGAAATTTTGCATGATGCCCATAGTTCAATATATTCTATTTATCCTGGAAGCACTAAGATGTATAAGGACTTGAAAGAAATATTTTGGTGACCACGTGAAGAAAGACATAGCAGAAGGGGTAAATAGATGTTATGTGTGCCAAAGAGTTAAAACAGAGCATAAAAAACCAAGTGATTTGATTCAGCTTCTAGTTATCCCGTATGGAAGTGGGAGCATCTTACTATGGATTATATAGTTGGATTTTCAATGACAAAAGTAAATCATGATGCTATTTTGGCAGTTGTTGACAAAATAACCAAATCGGCACATTTCCAGCCAGTTAAGGAAAAATATTCGCTTGATAAGTTGGTTAAGTTGTATTTGAGCGAAAAAGTGATGCGTGAGTTCCAGAATCGATTGTTCCAGATTGTAACCCTAGGAATAACTTAAGATTATGGAAAAAGTTCCAAAGTTCCTAGGCATCAAGGTAAATATGAGTATTTTGTATTGTCCTCCGTTGATAAAATATTAGGTGTCTATTATCAAAGATTATTGAAGTGGATATAGAATTCGTTTCCACAGACGCAAGAAGTCAAGTTACTAATGATATATGAGTTCAGGTATAAGAAGCAAATGACAAGCAATCGATGAATGAATCCTTCCAAAGTGTAAATTTTATTGATTCCAAAAGTAGTATGAATATGTTTTATACTACTTACTTTCTTTCAATATCATTTGTTTCATCAAAACTTTTATCATCCAATTGAGAGAAACAATGCATACAATGTGACCATTTGTCTTTGTGTCAAAAAGGTTCGGTGGGACGCCACCTAATTATGTGTTGTAAACCGTATAGTACTAAGACTGGACATCTTAAGTACAAATATGGTTGCTCTCAGTTATATCATGGTAATTATTCACCTTTCTTCTCTCAGAAATGATTCGTTGAAATTCACATCCTATTAACTACTTTGAAATGATACATTTTATCGAGAAACTTTCAAAATGAGAATTGGTTTAAAGTATAAACTTGTAATTCATGCCTTCTAGTACAAATACATGAGAAGCATAAGCGCACCATTCAGCGAGGTCCTGTATGATTAGAAGCTATGCAAAATTTTGTAGCATAAGAAGTGGCGTATAAGTTGATCTTGCCCCTGTACCGAGTATCTCGTGTATTAATGCTCAGGAGTTATAGTCTTGATGCGAGATGTGAATTATAGTACGAATCCTTAGAGATTCAGGCGGATATGTCTTTTGATAAGCAGCCAGTAAAGATATTAGATTGTCAAGAGAAAGTGCTTAGAAATAAGTCAGTGTCTCTAGTTAGAGTCTGGTAGAGGAATCCCTTGGTTGAGGAATCCACTTGGGAACTTGAGAATGAAATGCTCGAAAAGTATTCCCATTTGTTTACTTAGACTTGATTCTGGGGACAGAATCCTTTAGGGGGGAAGGATGTAACATCTGGGAATTTCGCGTATTGTATTATGAATATATGTGAAATTTTGTGGCTTTTCTGAAAATTTTTGGTTGTATAAGTTTATGTATGAGTATATGATCATACTTTTTCCGGTTTGATGAGTCATTAAGTGACCTATGATATGTGAAGGATCGATAAGTGGATCCGTTTAAAATTTCCGATTGCATGTTAGAGAAATTTCAGATTTATTTGGAAATGGTCAAATGGAAATTTGAAAAATATGTGAAATTGAAGCTTCTAGTATAAGCTTGTGTATTACGTATTAAAATGTGCCTACGTGTGTTACATATATGGTAGATATAATTGTAAATAGAATTACGTGTTTTAAATTACATTTTTTACGTGAAAATATTGCTTTTCTAGCATTTAAATATTCATGTAAATTCATGGAAATGCATTTTTATTGTAATTATTTTTCTTTAGCCTCTAGAAAGTTATTATAGACTTTTTAAAAATATATCCATAATATATTTTGGCAGTTTTATATATTAAATCGAATGTACAAGCATTTTTGCATTTACCGACCACTTATCTTGTAAAAATCATATAAATTAATCTACTCGCTCAAAAATTATTTTAAAAATATGTGCAAAAATCTAATTTCATCCTCTTTATTTTAAAAATAATATTTTAATTTTTCTTCACTTTTTTGGACCTATTATGCATTTTACAAAAATGTTTCAGCCTATTGAAACTAGTTTTTAAAACTAATTGGTAATTAGGAAATTACCATTCTGCCCTTGGCTATTCTTTTAAAAGCTGCCCAGCAGCCCCCTTCCCATTTCTTTCCTTCTTCTTCACCAAGCTCCCTCCTCTTCTCTCTCTCTAAATATTCATCTCTCTTCTACATGCAATCACTTAAAGCTTGAGTTTTTCAATTCTAAAACCATAAACCTTATTCTTTTTCATTCCTAATCAACTTACACATATGCATGTAAGTATATCTTGAAGTAAAATTTGAGGGTTTTGAAACTATGGGTTATTATTAAGTTTTAATGGAGGAATAAGGATGATGCAAGGAGAATGGGAGCCAAACACCCCGAGTTAGGCCATGAGACCACTCGGTGGTGTAGGCTACCACCGGCCGTGACCTTCGGGGAGCCGGTGGTGTGGTTTTTGTAGTGTAACTCGATGAATTATAATGTGTTTTGGTTGTAAAGTGGTGAAATTTAGATGCATGTTAGAATAGAGTTGATTTTTGATAATATAAGTGTATGTTATGATATGGTAATGATAGATAAAGGGTTTTTTTGAAATTTCGTATTTATGTTTAAATCAAGAGGGTATATGATTTTGTGACTAATTGATTTGTAACTGAGTGTTGCTTGGTTAAATTAGAGATATAATTAGTGTTGCATGTAAGACTATTTGAATATTTAACCAAGTTTTGGTCATGTCTTTGGTTCGAATTATATGAAATTATTCAGTTCTTGTAACTTGCTTTGATAAATGATTTAGTTGATCTAAATATGATGTTATTACTTGATTATGTGTTAATAGTAAAGATAAGTTGATGCATGCTAACTAGATTGATTTTTAAATGAATATTTAGTGATGTTTTGGATGGTACTATATGGTATGGTAGTACTTATAAAGTATATTATGGGTAACGTAAAGGGTAGTTTAAAGTTAGACGTTCAAGGTGAACGTCAAGAAACAGTAGGATTGTTTCTGAAGTAGTGTCTTTAATCGTGTAGATATAAAGAGTGAGGACACTCCCGTAGGAAAAGGAAAGGCTAAGGTTGAGATCCAGTAAAGTAGTTTGCTAGGCAGGAAAGCTTTTATAAGGCAAGTGACAGTTTTTAAACCTTGACTTATATTCATGTCTACCTACTTTCAGTCATATGATATTCTGATTCTTTAAAGAGCATGTTTTTGTATGATAGCCTATTCCTATCCTATTGATACTAATTGATCATTGAAATGAATACAGAATTAGTTAATTACCCTATTCACTCTTCATACCTTGAAATTGATAAAGCCTATGCTTGAATCCTATTGCGTTTTCTTTTACTTAAAACTTTGTTATTGACAATTCCCATGCTTAAACCCCATTACAGTTCCTTTTTACTTAAATACCTATTAATGTTAATACTTATGTTTGTTAACCCTTATGAACTCTTTTTAATCCTTTGTCATTGTTAACACTTACGCTTTAAACCTTATGATTTCCTTCAACTTAAACCTTTGTTATTGTTAATACCTTTGTTCAAACCTTTTTGCTACTCCTTTTACTTAATGCCCCTTTTAATGATTATAACCTTTATGGTTTCTCCTGCAACTCCTTTTGCTTAAACCTATATTGTTGATAATGTTTATCATTAATACCTATGCTTGATCCCTTATTGCGATCCCATTTACTTGATACCTGTTTTCTTGAACTTGTCATCACTGAATGTTTTTAAAATGAACATAAATATGATTTCAGACTTTCATGAAGTCTTATTTCATCTCAATTGATTTGGTAATGTTTTAAAAATGAAAAGCTATTTTTTAAGATATAATATAGAAACTCTGTCTAAATGGTTTTCTTTACGGATTCCTACAGATTGGAGGCGTAAGAGGCTGAGTAACGCGGGTCCAGCACTTTTATTTGTGGTTAAGTTAATAGTGCTAGCATTGGCAATAAGTCTAGCTGACTGGTAATGAGACTAGTCTAGGGATCCCATAAATGAAAGTCCAGTGGTACCTTGTGTCCGGTATGGGGACATTACGTGGCTGATTACCAATATTGTCTGAGCGTTGTGGAAAAACTCCAATCAAGTTAATGTTTTATTTACAATGTCTTATAATGGAACTTTAGAAAAACTGCTAATGGATGTTGATCAAAGATTATTTTGCATTAAAAATGAAAAGCTTGGATTGTTGATAAAACTTTTTATCATGTTTACATCATTTCCAGACTTGGAAAAACATATTGATCTCTTGTCCGGGACCTTCAATGTCATTGATATCCCATCATAGCTTAACTGTTGTCGATATTGTTGCTTGCTGAGCTATTGGCTCACTCTTGTTTCTTTGTTATCTAACCCTTTCAGTTAAGCTCGAAGATGGTGAGATTAAAACAAGACCACTAGGAGGTCATCCGCTAGAAAGATTGATTACCCTGGACCTTATCAGACAGTTAGATTTGTTGTCCCTCATGTAGGAAGCTGGGTAGCTAGTTGATAGCTTTTTAGAAAGGATGTTTTGGTTAGCTGAAGTTGTATCTCGTTTGGTAGATTGTTGATAACTTCTCATCGAAGTTTATTTACATAAAGGGTTGTAATGTAATATTCTTTTGTTAGTATAGTTACTTCTTGTTTCATACCATACCTGTTAAAGATCCTGTATAGTGTAAGGGGCCAAGTCTGTATGCTTTATCCTTATTGTTAAAGGTTTATGTTTGTTAGTGGTTGGTGACTCCCCAATCTAAGCCCCTGATTGGGAGGGTGTCACAATGAACCCCAAGTAATGCATCTACTCGATCTTGTTCACAGAACACTATATGAAAATTTTAGTCATGTGATTAAATCTTGGGTTCTTATCTAGCACAATTGCTGCTGGGACTCTATGTTGCTAACTATCTCTTTCGCCTTCATAGCAAAATTGTCGAGTGTAGATCTCTCATTTATAATAAAGTAATATGCAGATTTATAAAACCTATCTATCATAACCAAAATAACATCATTGCTCAACTTGGTCCTTGGTGATCCTCCTTTCAAATTCATTTTAATAAATTCTTATTCCCGTTTGGGGACCTCTACTGGCAATAATGGTTTACTAATTCTTTGTTTTTCCACTTTAGTCCTCTAACGGGTTGAGTACTTACTTAACCAATTGATATCATCCTTTTTCTTATTCGGTCATTAATAACATTCCTCTAAGTCTCTATACACCCTTAATTCTTCCCGATACATAATAAAAGTTTTCTCCCCTCGTTGTTCTTTCTTGTTACAACCTTAATTTAACTAGTTACTTCTCTGTTATCTCAACTTCAAACTTCATCTTTTCAATTTCTCTCATCAGTTATCCTGAAATTTGGCATCTCTAATCTCTCTTTTCCTACTTAAAGTGTCGGCCACTACATTGGCCTTTTCTTAGTGATAGCGGACTTCACAATCCTAGTCCTCGATCAATTTAGATCATATCCTCTGTTTCATAAGTTAAAATCTTCATCTCTTTCAGTGCGAGCCTTATCGTGATTAATCGAAATCATGTTCAGGAAACCTTATGTCACGGTCCTTAAGGTGCGTAAACGCATCATTATAGTTCACTCAAAATCCTCTTTTAATCTTCATGTATTGCTAACATCGGGCTGCTTCTCCTCATTCCAGTAGTTCGTGAAAATTCTTAAATTCATATAGGTTTGGTCATTCCCAAATCCATTAAATACTACCTGCACAATCTAGCAGGGGTGTACCTTCAGTCACAATAGGGTTCCTCCTAACATCCTTTTATCATCATAATAAAGGTCCTTATAGTATATTCTAAGCATGTTATTCCCATTTTAAAATTATTTATTCATCACGATGCTCCGACTACACGATTATGGCACTAGGTTTCCAATCTCATATTAGAGCAACGGTTCACAACTGTAGCTCCCGTCGTCCATAAGGTAATCAGTCTTGGAAGAATGATTTTCCAAGATATCAATGTAGTTTAGATAATCTTAATAAGATTTAAACATTAGATGTTTCAAGAATATTAAGGAGTTCCGAATACAAGAAATCGCAATACTCGAAATATCAAAGGACTGACAAAAAGAATACAATAAGGTTTATTCTTTCCTGTCTTTAAAATATTAAATTATATTGATATATAGGATATTCCTCGAAAGCAATAATCCTTAAATACAATTTTGTAAGGATGACCTTTATAAGAATCCTACATCAGACGAACGCTTTTCCTCTTGAATAATAAAAGGAAAAATCTTGAATAATCCTATTGAATGAAGTCAACCAATAAGGTTCTATAAATAACGACAATCTGAAAATGAGTTATACTTCATGGTAAATAAGGAATGAAGTAGTCTATTGAATAATTACTTTTTAATTTCAAATGAATATCCGATATATGGAAGAAAGAATAGGATATTGAAGCGATAAAATTATAAAACTGGATATGAATTCTAATTGAGTGGGCGGCCTAGTTAGGTTTCGATGAAAGTGTTTTTGGAAAATTCCATCATCATACATTCCTGTATATGGAATGCCTATGAATTCGCTTAAATAATTTGATTGAAAGTTGAACTAGTGAAACAATAACTAATCCACCTCAAGAAACATTAACAAATAGCTAAACAAAAAGGCTAGCACAAATTACTTTAACATACAACGACTAGCTAGGACAATTAGCTAGATTGTCATCATATCATTCAAAATTTTAACTAGTTAGAACAATTAACTAGTCTTTCATGAAGACATATGTAACTAGGTAGTTCGATCTGTTAGTATAAAATCCTAACACAGTAGCCATTGAGGAAGTTATGGCTACCCAGTTAATCAGGCTAAAATAAATAGTCCTTGAGTTTATGGAGAAAGGCAAATATAAACTTTTTGAATAGAACGTCCTTGGCATCGGAACAACCGATAGCCTCTCATCAAATATTTCATATCAATGAAATGGTCCACCCAAAGGTGTCTCCGTACACGTACTTTATTAGATCGTCTAACAGACTTGAATACAGAATACCAATATAAAATCGATATCCTTACTATGATTTCAATGTTCGATATACAATCTTATCTTAGATAGAAGAAAAGAATTCACAAATATTAGATCACCCATGATCTTAACAAAAAGTTAAATTTTACGAGCTCAACTGAAGAGTCCAAGAATGAAAGAATGAACCTGATATCAACTGCTAGTTGAGAAATATTTATCGATTAATTAAGGAAATATTTATCAAACATTCTTTGGATAATTAAATGAAAGTATAAGGAGGTCTGAGCCGCATGAGAAAATCTCAAACTTTGAGTAGAAAGTTCATGGATCAAATAAAAGACTTTAGATAAGTCTGGTTTAGAAAATTATTTCACCGGTTTGTCATTCCACAAGTTCGAAGTAGAAAACTAAAAGGATTACCCGATATAATTTATCAAGTTAACACGAATAACGAATTGTTTGGAGGGAGTAGCGTAACAGCAAGTAGATGCCAAAATAAGTCACTGATTATCCTTAAATCTCATCATTACCCGTCCTAGGATGATCTCATCTCTTCCTCTTCGTGATTATATATACCAACTAGTGTGCCTCTCAACATCATTTAAAAGTCGCTTATTAATTTGGTTGACGCAAATACGTCTGTCATTCCAATGTTTTATTTTGAAGACCTTATTCCAAATCATTCCAAAAGCGTCGGGAAGTCGATAAGGTCCTACTACATGTGTTCGACATGAATTACAAGTAGCCAGTTACCCTTGGGAACAGATCAAAGAGACCTCTCAGGGATATCAATGCAGTCCATAAGTTTAGTGGCATGTGTGTGCAAGTGAACATAGGTTACCATAAATATAGACTCACTGGTCTCTTCTTTTGGTAGAATCTATGATCGTTGCATAATATATCATAATATCATGTAGTGTGCTCGTCTTATGATAACGTTCTCATAATACATTGAAATCCTTCTTTAAGGGCAATAATATCCTCAATGGTATAGTGGACACTATCTCTGGTGAATTCGATGCTCGTAGGGTATTGGAACCTTATAAACAAAACCATGCCTTCAATTTATTCTAGGTAACATAAGAACCTTATTTTCTTACAAGATTTAGGTCTCTTGGTTCTCACATTTCCTGCATTCTTATTGGCACCTCATAACAACTACGAGTAACAAGGGTCGTTCTAGCCCAAATCAACATATGGTATTGGTAATACTGTATTTACCTCAATTTCTCTAAAGACTCAGTTTCGCACTCTATATCAACGTCTTTTCCAAAACATGTACGACTCTAAATTCTCTTCTCATCGTTTTGATGATCTCTAATAATTCCATTAGTCTTAGCATAATATCTCAAATACACATTTCGTCCTAACTTACTCATTGGTACTACATCCGGTAGTCCAATTACGAACTCTACATGAGTTCTTATGTTAATATCTCATTTAGACACAGCTATTAACACTCTCGTCTCTGAGTATGTAATGCCCCTAAATCCGGGGTCAGGAATCTGGGTCGTCACGTATCCATCGAATCAAGTGAAACCTATATTTAACTCACTAATCCAACAAAACCACATCATAGACCCCAATCTTTCACACAAACAAGTTATAGTCTTAGAAACAATGTACAACAAGTATCACCTATTATTACAAACCAAATGTACTTACCAGGATCTCACACTATTACTCACAACCTCTACATGAAGTTATAATAATCTTTAATACAAACAGTGACCTATCTGAATGCTCTGGCCCACCTGTGGCAAAGCTGCAAAGAGTCAACGGGAAGTTTACGCGGTTCTTCGCACCACTGTAGACGACTAACTCCTCACCGGAAAATTGGTTATTTGTTGTGTTGTGACATTTAAAAGAAAGCAAGAGTAAGCAATAATGCTCAGTAATAGTATAAAACAGTTTTGAAAATGTCGGTTCAATTTAAACATCTTTTTTCATAATATCTCTGAAAATCTCTGTTATGCATAATATAAACAAAGTTTCAATAAAGTTTAAACGATGAAGTTACTAGGTACTTCAACATATAATCTTTTCATAATTACTGAAAACCACTGTTAAGCAAAGTATATACAGAGTTTCGAAATATAAGCCACATATAAGATGGCGATACAAGGTGATTCAATATATCTAACATTGTCTTAATATTTTTCTGAAATCTTTGTTGTAAAAGTATGAACAACGTTTCAACATTCATAACATATAAGGAGATGTTACAAGATGATTCAAATTATAATTTTTTTCGTAAAACCTCTGAGAATCCTTTCTTATGTCATTTATAATCAAAGTCTCAAAATATTTATTAAAGATGAAGTTACGAGGTACTTCATTTTAAAATCGTCAGTTTTGAACGCTTGACCCTGCCAACCCTCATCGGTCACCCAGCCGTAGCTTTTCTATCGGGGTGCTCTCGATAGTGTTGTAGAAAATATCCAATCTGGATGATGAACTAATTATTGGAGTGTCACAGTGCCGGGTAGTACCACTAACGATGATCAGTCGTGGTCGTACTACCCCACTTAATACCTACATGTAAAGGAGAACAGTCGGATTTACTTGTCCACCGATCGCTGAATCTCCTAAGGAATGAACAATCGGATTTACTTGTCCACCGATCGCTAAACTTCCTGGCCACATTAGGGCCGGATAAATAATGTTGTTAATAGGACTACACAAAGAAGTCGTATCAGCTTGGAAAGAAAAACTCACCAATATCTCCCAAGCGATGCTTGTTAATGGATTAAACTTGTCCCATGGCTTACTTCCCGACTATTGGGTAAGTAATAAAAACACTCTTTCATTGTATTTTAGCAAATACGTTGCGAATGATTAAATTATTCGTTGAGTAGGATCCTCTCTTTACTTTTGAAATAACCTTGATAAGGTTCGAAAATATGGAAGGTCAAGAAGATTTTTAAAGAATAGAAATCATTTTTAGATCTCATTTGAAATATTTAATGAATATTTAAAAAATATTCCTTAAATAAATATTTTTTGAGAACATATTTAAATAGAATAATTGAAGTGAATCGTTAAATGAATATTCAAAAATAATGTTTATTTAATAAGTAATATAAATATTGATTAGTAAATTCTTTAATTGAATATTCAAAATAATATTCACTTAATAAATAACGATAATTGTTCGTAAATAAAATCTTAAATGAATATTTTAAAATAATATTCACTTTATAATTTAATTTCTTGAATAAACTTTGTTCGAATAGTCATTGTTGAAAGCTACATGTAACATATTCGGGAACATCGTCTCCCGGTTCAGAAAATGTTCAAGTCGTATGCCCTCATAAAAACTAGCTTATAGCTAACATAGGTATTATCAGATTTATAAGCTTAGCATTTAAACCATACTTCAAATATTGTAAGATACGATTTCAAAACATGCACACATTTATATCACATTATATAACATAAAATGTTTGATAACATCAACAACAATAAGTAGGTTTGAAAACTTGTCTGATGCCCATGCTCTATCACCATGTTCCCT
>PHNY01022855.1:13507-27695 GCA_003724115.2 Anethum foeniculum | reverse complement strand
TAATGTTGACACTAGATTGACTAGTGCTGACTTTATATTGACTATTTGTAAATAGCTTTAGACCAATAAGAGAAAGTTAGTTATAACTAACTTTCCCTCCATTTTACTTTTAGAATAGATGCATATATTGTAATCAGAGAAGACAAAGTAGGTTTTGTAAGTTTTGTTCATCATATTTCCTTTCTTCAATGAAATAAGTTTTTACAGAAAATAACAGTTTTCTCCGAACTACTCACGAGTCATGATCGAAGTAAACGCATTGGAATTGTTGGCCTCTAGTCCCTGGTTCCATTTGCTTTAGCAATGAGTGTATTTGGGGAGCACTACTGTAGCAATTAAAGAAAAAAGACTGCAATTTTGTAATGTAGGATAAATGGAGATGCAAGATAGAAAAATGTAGAAAAAGTAAGTACGGCAAAGGAGTGACAGGCCGTTGGGCTTTGAATTGGCATTTACAGAAGTGCCAGAACTAAACGAATCTGGCTGTTCATCTGCTCAATAATATTGTTTAACAAGCAAAATTTTTATTCACTATTATTGGCGTTGTAGATGATTTTTTTTTTTTTTTTTTTTATCAAACCATTGATGTTGGAGTTGAAACATAAGTTGGATAATGAGTTGGTCATAGCTAAGTCTAGTTTCTAAGGCCTGCTTCTATCTGAAGTATCAAGGGTTGCTATTTCTAGGTGCCTTCCGTAGGACTGTTACCAGTATACACTCAGTGTTTGTCGTAATGTTACTCACTTGCTCTACTCGAAGGGAACGGAGTTCTTCCTCAAAATTCTCAAAAATATTTTGAGTTGTGTGGGTCTATGATATTGACTAGTTCTAGAAACTAGCGTAGAAGGTTGTTCCATTGATGTTTGAACTAACCTGTTAATATTTTGTTCGAGCCTTAACTAGTAAATTCTGCATCTGAATTTGATATATGAACATTACAGTGAACTACCGAAGTTTAAACGTAGGGCTGGTCTTAGTTTTAGTTTATTAAAGGCGGAACTGGTCTTAAATCTTTGTTGCTTCACTTGACGATGTCTCTATCTGGGAAGAAAACCACGAATGTGATGAAGTTCCTTACGATTAAGATTGGCTGGCTAAAACAGAAGTCGTGCTAAAGCAGTCGTCTTCACCATAGTATGTCCTGTTTTAGTTTCAGAGAGGTCACTATGTTGCATTGTAACATAGTACAATTTGTGTTACTCGTTTTGGTTGATCCGAGTATTCTTCTTACTCCGTGAGAATGTGTGCGTTAAGATTGTTTCAGATATGCCGTATCATCAGGCTCCCAAGTTATCCCATGTATTTTGGAATGAGTATCCCAAAGATAAGATCATGCCTGGAAATTATGCCTCAGCTGTCTGACATGTATCAGCAGAACATGAGTAGATAGCAGATATTTCAGGTTACTGAATTATGTTAAAGTATTATGTTGCAGTCCTCCAGAAGCACAAAATATTTTCAAATCAATATAAATTGTGTGCATATAAAATGTGCTGAAGCCTTTTTTAATTGTTTTATTGTCATGGGAACACAAAATGGAAGTTGATATGACGGTAAGCTGGTCACAGCACGAGGTTTAATTAGCATTTCAGTGGTATATACAATCCGATATGTCTGAGTTTCTCTTAGAAGAAGATTTTGACAGGAAGTGACATTCCCAGAAATGTTACTGTACGATTTTGACTGACCTTTACAGAATATGTTCAATGTTTAAAAGTTGTCTTCACAATTTTCTCTTATGGCTTATGAAATTTCTTTATATGTATAGAAATGAGAGTAACTTATCTTTAGTTTGGGAGTTAGCTTCAGATTCTATCCAGTTGTGATTTAATTTACTTTATATACGAAATTTGATTTAGTGTCGTCTCTTTTGGTGTATGTGCTTCAGCTTAGGTTATAAAAGAAGTGCCAGGTCAAATCAAGCAGGGGAAGCAAGGCTATCCTAAGTTCTCGCACAAGTGTATCCTGGTTCATGGTACGAACAAGAATCTTTGTACCTTCTGTTTGTCTATTCAAACTATCCTTAAAATTTCTCCTTCCTTCGACCTTGGTGTACAACGCCTTGCATTAATTGAATATGATTGATTGGTTTAGGGAAGAATTTATAGCTGAATATGACTAATTGGCATTTACTCTACTGAAGAAACGGACCCTAGGGAAGAAATCGTAGCTGTAGGAAAATGCTCGTATTTTTAAGGTCTTGGTTTAATCATGGCAATGACAAACACCAGTATAATGTTATATGCATACACAAAGAATGTTAGAACTAAAGTGAGATTCAGAAAACCCACAGTATGATTATTGTATCCTCTGAAATAACTATTGTGCAGAACATAGAACTGTAAAGTATATTCTAAAGATCAACCTGATATAATCGGATTTATACAAATTCTAGAACAATAAGATGGATACAAATAAATGAAGAATTGTGGGTCAAGGTAATGCACAAGTGGGGAGTAGGACCAGCAATAAAACTGGTTCTGTGTGCCGGTTTTGGTTCAAAACATTAGTCTGAAATAGAGGCCAACAACATACTGCACAAACTTTGTGTGTGGAATTTGCTTTCGACCATGCTCAATCTCATTAAGAATATATTCAATTTTCGTAATATTCTGGGGCACTGCATTGTGCAGGATTGCTGCCTGTGGAATAATACGGATGTAGCCACAGAAGTTCGTCGATTGTCCCACATTTTAGATGATAGCTAGAATACGAAGCTGCAAGATTCTCTTGAGCACACAGTTGCACATTGTTATTTTGCACGGCAACGTATACACATTCAAGTAAAGTGCATTCCAGCTAAAGAAAATTGAATGGCATATTTCTTGAACACGAAGGTCAAAAGACCTGCAATGTTACCAAATTGTTTTATATCGGTTTGCAATTTTCAGAGAAACACGGGTTGGTAATATATAAGATGGGTTCAGTCTAATATAGCTAAGTTAGGAACGTATCGGTATAAAATTTTGATATTTATGTACTCAAGTGCTTAAATATATATAATCAGCGTGCCCTGGCATAGGGCCCTTGTATCGGCCTAAACTATCATTTGCTTCTCCACTTATGCGCTATGAAGAGTGAAGACAAACATTTTTAAGTATCTACACCCCCCACCAACCAACCACGAACTGTATATATGGTAAGCTGGTGGAAAAACAATTAAATTTCAAATGTACCTTGTGTAGATCTGAGTTCAGTGAACCTAAAGTTCACTGGCAAATTCACCACAACATCACCGTAAATATATACGGTTTACTGGATCAAAAATGTAAGAGCATTACGACAGTGGAACCGGGTAAAAGTTTACTAGATCAATATGTAAGTAGATTACAATAGTGGAATCGGTTTCACTAGAGTAAGTTAAGGAGCCGCGTAACTACAATTACCTTCTGCATAAACAAAATGATAACAGTAATACAGATACAAAAGTGCATAATCTTAACTTTAATGAATGATTTTCACATATAAATGATATACAATTTTATGGAATTATCTTTATGTTGAGTAGCTATCAGTAGGTTATACATGATTGCAGACCCCAAAAGCACTGCAACCCATCTGTAATCATGCTATTTCTAGAGAACAATATCAAAACATAATAGTGAAAAGGCCACACCCCTGATCTCCCTCCCCACCTTTCACCGAAAAGCAACACAAGGTCCACCAGACATAATACTACTATTATTTTTGACAATGTTTGTTTAATTAACCTAATTAATTACACCACTTACTTAAAAGTTCAATCACTATCCTTTAATCTTGCATGGGATCATGTGACTTTATACTTACTCTTCATTTACTTTCCTCCTACTGCACACACTTCACTCACAAAATACACAGAGAAATAGGTAGTTCACACAGAAAAGCGGGTTGATTGCACAGTTGGATAAAGAATCAAACTTCAGATATCTTTATGAGATGAGGGTTTCAGTTTTCAAAGTTTAACTTTTGTCAGTTTTCTTTTGTTGTAAGGAAGTATGGGAGTTGCTACACTTGCGGAATTGAAGCCAAGCATCTCGGGGAGAAGGACTCTTCGTCCAAGTGCAAGCACACGGAATTTAGTCGAATGGTATAGTTCTTCTTGCAAATTACTGTTATGTTTAGCAACCCAATTACAAGCTTTAAAATTTAGCCGAGACTACATATTTTGAATTTTATATGATCGAAATCTACTTAACTTTGGCGCTCATATGATTCCGTTTCAAGAATTCAAATTGAGCTGTCAAACAACATTAGTATTTCTTAGAACAAATAAACTTAGAAGAGTACTTCATATTCTCTTACCTTGGAATGTTTTGGAAAATGTTGTCTTTTAATCAAAGTTTCAGATGATTATTTGATCATGCAAAGGAAACCAAACCATAAAGCACTACTTTTAAACAAGAAACATATTTTCAGTTGAACATTTGGTTTCCTAATCTACCTTCTAAGATAATACAACTACATTCATGGAATTCACTAGGTTCTTAACAATTACAGAAAATTCCAAAAAACTTATCTCAAATAAAGTTCTTGTCTATGGGCACTACATTACAAAAATTGTGACACTGACTTCTAAACAAACTTGAACCCAGAAGACAATGTCACAAGGCTAATGTCCTTGCTTCAACTTGAGCCACACAAGTTGTAAATTGCCAATAGTCGATTGTCTATTTTCAATAATTCCCTAACTCACCATATAAAGACTCTCAATCAATAAATGAAAACATCGTACTGTGAATGCTAATCCATGAACACCAGTTTTGTATATATCACATTGGAGGAACAATCTTATCGAGAGTGTCACCCTCAAGAACTTGGCCCTTTCACCAGCAATGCGTCGAGGGTAGTCCCACACATTCTGTTATTGCATGATACCAGTATGGGCCTTTTATTTATTTCTAAATAGTTACAAAATAGATTACACTTATCTATAGGTGTGGCTTGTTCTCTACATGGATAGTAGTTTATACTTTTTTGTTTCTACACTATTGGTGAAAACTTGGAAGAAGAATCTCCTAAAGTACTATTTATAGGAAGGAGTAACAATTAACAAGGATGTATGACTTCTTTTGTATATTTGTGTTTGGAAAAATACTATATAGTGGAAATAATTCTATCATTGTTTCAACTTGCAGGCCAATATCCGATGTTTCCAGCGATCTTACAGTTGAAGTAGGAACAGCAAGTTTTTCTCTTCACAGAGTAAGGAGATAAATGTTATCTACTTTTCTATACTGATTGCTTAGTTTACATTGTATTATCATACTGAACTATTTAAGCCTGTTTAGTTTAGAGCAAACCAAGAAGGCGTGCAAATATAAGTTAAACGCATTGGAAATTCTTTCCAGGATGTAGACTTGATGAATCAAATTTTTGGAAAGTAGGGAATAGTGAAGAACAAATTTAAGTGAACTTTTTAGTCGATAATTTGTACATTATATGACCAAGACTCCTTTACAGTTCCCTTTGATTTCTCGAAGTGGAAGAATCCAAAAGCTTTTGCAGGAAGCAAAGGATGCAAAGATCTGCAGAATAAATGTGACAGGCGTTCCTGGTGGAGCAGAGGCATTCGAGCTGGCTGCTAAGTTTTGTTATGGAGTAAACATTGATATAACTCTATCAAATATTGCTATGCTACGCTGTGCTGCTCATTTTTTGGAAATGACTGAAGAATTTTCGGACAAGAACCTCATACCCCGAACAGAAGGATACTTGAAGGAAATGGTACTCCCAAGCATATCAAACTCGATATCTGTTCTTCATCATTGTGAAACACTCCGACCATTGTCAGAAGAAATCAACTTGGTTGGGAGACTTATCAGCGCAATAACAAATAATGTTTGTAAAGAGCAGTTGACGTCTGGCTTGTCTAAACTAGATCACAATTTCTCTACAAAATCTATATCTATCATGGAAGCCGAAAATACTTCAGACTGGTGGGGAAAATCAATGACAGAGCTAAGTCTTGATTTCTTTCACAGGGTTCTTACTGCAGTGAAAACAAAGGGTCTAAACCAAGATTTGATTAGCAAAATTTTGATAAACTATACCCAAAATTCACTCCAAGGCCTTCTTGTGAGGGATTTGCAGTTGGTCAGAGGAAGCTTATCCGACATAGAGTTTCAGAAGAAACAAAGGGTCATTGTTGAAACAATAGTTAGTTTGTTGCCTACGCCATCAAGGAAGAGCACAGTTCCAATGGCATTCCTTTCGAGTTTGTTAAAATCTGCTATAACGGCATCAACAGTTAGTTCTTGTAGATCTGATCTGGAGAGAAGAATAGGATTGCAACTTGACCAAGCGATTCTTGAAGATATATTGATTCCTACTAACTCACATGGAAACCATCACATCCCAATTTTTGACACAGAAGCAATTTTGAGGATCTTCTCCATCTTCTTGAATTTGGATGAGGATGATGACGAGGACAATTATATGAGAGATGAAAGTGAGATGGTTTATGATTTTGACAGTCCTAGATCTCCAAAACAAAGCTCGATTTTTAAGGTGTCAAAATTATTAGACAACTATCTTGCAGAAGTTGCCCTAGATTCAAACTTGACTCCATTGAAGTTTATAGCTTTGGCAGAATTACTTCCGGACCATGCTCGTCTAGCAAATGACGGATTATACAGAGCAGTGGATGTCTTTTTGAAGGTAAAAACTCCAACATTATCCCATAAGAAAAGAAATTTGAGCTATCTTATGGCACTAAATTATTTGTCAACAAGCTGATCTTCCATCATTTTATAAGGATTTCTGAGCAGTTGTGTTTTCTGGAACAGGTTCATCCAAACATCAAGGAATCTGAGCGTTGTCGACTCTGCAAAACCATAAACTGCCAAAAACTATCTCAAGAAGCCTGCAGTCATGCAGCTCAAAATGAACGGTTACCTGTACAAACAGCAGTCCAAGTGCTGTACTTTGAGCAGATCAGGCTACGCAATGCAATGAATGGGGGACACAATCAATTTTTTTTCAGCTCAATGAATGGTCAGTTTCCTCAGCGTTCAGGGAGTGGTGCAGGAAGTGGGTGCATTTCACCAAGAGACAACTATGCATCAGTCAGAAGAGAAAATCGAGAACTGAAGCTGGAAGTTGCTAGAATGCGAATGAGACTAACTGACTTGGAAAAAGACCATGTCTCTATGAAGCAGGAACTTGTGAAGCCACACTCAGCAAGTAGGCTACTGAGATCATTTACCAGGAAATTAAGAAAGCTCAATCTCTTGTTCCGAATCAAAGAGATGAAGAACTTGAGTGGAAGGGCCAATTCAGAAAGTCGTTTTTTCTTCCAAAGGAGAAGACGTTACTCTGTTTCATGACCTTTTTGTACGGAGATAAGCACATTATATTGTACTACACTACTACCAGGAATCAATGAATCATGATCATCTGCACTGAGCTAGAGTAATGACAAGCACATAATATAGTATTACACAGAGTAATGACAAGCACATAATATAGTACTGCACTGATGCCACAGTAGTTGTTTTGTTGAAAGGATCAATATTTCTTTTGTAATATAGATCTGTTCCTTAAAAACTGAGTTAGTTACCCCTTGATAATGTGCCTGCAGTTAACCGGATTTTTTCAGTTGTTGCTTGGGATTAATGTTGCAGCATGCCAGCATGTATATATTCCCTCGGAGATTTATTAGATTAGATACTCATTTGTAAGACATAGAAACGTAATTATTCATAAAAACATCAGCCGACAGAACATAGGTCCAAGATAACCCATAGATCCTACATGCGCACAGTGACATGTCATGTAGGTGGCTTTTGATTATTCTTTTATAAAGTTTTTCAACATGGCGCAGGTTTTCTTAGGCTAAGAGAAATTTACATTGTCAGCGTAATATTTTAGTGTGGTCTACCTTAAGAAATTTTAAAATTTTCACTATGTAAAAAATGAAATCCAATAAAACTTTGTGCACATGATAATTTCAATTTCCTACGGCAAATTAACGAATAAATGGGAAATAAAGAATGTTAGGTTTTAATATTATTTTCATGCAATGAATTTAATTCTAGTAATATAACCATATTCATAATTTAATAGTTAAAAGAAATCAAATTAAAAGGAAACTACAGAAAAGTAAAAAAAAAAAAAACTACTGTTCCAGAATATTTAACTAATTGTTTACAGAAATTGATTGGAATTGCATTTTTATAGTGAAGATTTCATGCTTCGTTTAATTGTTGTAAAAAATTATTTTAAAGAATATTTATTTCAAAATTTTGGGGAAATAATTTTCTAGGACAAACATCTTTTTGAGGTTTAATTTTTATGAAAAATTTATAAGATTTGTGTAATATTTTTCTTTAATTTAAAAATTAAATTTTAAAAAGTAAAAGTCGTTTTCCAAAAATTAATAACATTTTATAAAACTATTCTTTTAAGTTATTTAATGGCAAACAATAGTAGAAACATATTTTTAAATTTCCTACATACATAAAGTTTCAAAAATCTTTAAAAATTAGAAAAATATTGCCCTGAAAAAGAAAACATGAAGCCAATTTGCATTTAATTGGCAATGGCATTTCCCAATTTGCATTGACCGCCGAATAAAAACTGTATAAACCCGACCCCAGTTCCCAATTTGTAGCCCTAATTTTTGAATTTATACTTTATAATCATCCACTTGTTCGTTACAATGCCGATTTCTTTAATTAAACTGGGTCGTTCTTTGCCTTTTTCTGGCGTTTTCAGGTAACCCCTTTCCCTCTTTTTCTCTCTACCCACGCATATACATACATATATTCATGTAATTAGATGTATCAGTTGTTTATTTATCCAATTTTTACTGGATTCATTACACTTATTATGAATTTCAATTCTGTTATTACAATCTTAGGCGTATATAAGAATAAAAATCCTGAAATTAAATTAATATGAGTTTGATATAATGTAGAGGCTTTAAAAGTTTGGTGGGGAGAACTATTTAAAGTATGATTTTAGTAGGGAATTGGCAAGACGAAGGCATTAGTTTTCTGTCGGATTTTGTTTGTACAAGGAATTGATTTCCGACTGATAGAGAGTTAATTTAGAACTGTAATGTTGAAAAAAGAGGGTGTTGTATCATCATTCAGATAGTGAGGAATTGCAAGATGTATGAATGATTCTCCTGTGGCCTTTGGAATTATAGTAGCTTTTAGTCTCTTCCTCATCTGCCAGACGATCATATAGATTATGATATTTCAGTTGACTTGTCAAGGCAAACAAATGAACAAGTCTTTTGCAATAAAGTTTTAATAATGTGATTGTGGGCTTGTTTGGTAGTGTTTTGAGTTTAGAGGAGGTTCAAATTGGTAAAAATTTGTGCAAATTAAATTGCTCTGTATGATATATATGTGCATTTTCTTTGCTATGCCACTATGTATTCTCATCGTAATGTGATCTTGTACTACAAGTTTTCTACTACTCCCTCCGTCCCAAATTAACTGTCCTATTTGACTTTTCGGTAGTCAAATTGACCGAACTTTGACTGAAAATTACGTATATTATATAATTAAAAAAACTTATAAAAAATATATCATTTAAAAGATTATCGAATCTACTTTAAAATGTATTTTTCAGTTTTTTGAAATTATGAAAGAATAATTCGTAATTTTCAGTTAAAGTTGGGTCAAATTGACTGTCAAACAAGACAGTTAAAGAGGGACGGAGGGAGTAGTAATCATCATCTCGTTGTTGTACCTGTCATCATTGTTTTTGTTTTTAGGTCATTATTTTTCTTTTTTAATCAGAACCCTCTTCAGATCTAATAACCTAGAGAGCTTATGGAATTAGCGCTTTCTTGTTTTAAATCCTTACCTTATTGGCCTTGCAATTGAAGATGATCATTCATATGTGTGATTGAGTTTAAAAGGCGATGTGGGATTGTTGACATATGATACTTTTTTTGTGTGTTAGTTGCCATTTGTATTTAAAATGACTGTTTATAATTTATACATGGATCTCTCAAAGGCAGCTAGAGCAGCAAATGGAGACTGTAGTTAAGGTACTCAAACCAGGGCCTTTGGGAATTACAGAACACAAGTTTTCTGCTGAGGAGATAGACAAGGCAAATGCCACAGTTAAGAGGGCAGTGGCGAATTGGCAAAGAAATGCTGTCATGGAAAGGAAAAGTCCTTTCTTGAAAGATTATATCAACTGATTGATAACTATTTATTTCTTTTCTGTTATCTTTTCAATAGTTTTTTAATCAAGAAACAATTCTGTAATAGCTAAACTACACTCTTACTGCATTTTTTGCTTTTTGTTCCTTCTCTACTTATACAAAGCTTTTTCCATCCCTGTTAAACATCCTGGTTATAATTAAGCAAGCACAATATTTTATTCAGAATCAGAGAGTTGAAGAACCCGAGTGAAAGGGCCATTCCAGAAAGTCGTTTTCTCTTCGATAGAAATAGGCATTGCTCCGTTAAATGACCATCTGTACTGAGTGAAGTATTTCCACGCTAGTAACAACCCTACCACTGTAGTTGTTTTGTTGAGAGGGTTGATGTTTCCTTAGTAATATAGATCTGCTCCTTGCAACTGATTTAGTTTAGCCCTAAATCCTAATCAATGTGTCTGCAGCTAATCTGGAGTTGCTTTGAACTAGTTTGCAATGTGTATATATTTGTGTGTTAGACTACAATATCCCAATTTACAATGATTATTGTATTATCAAATATCACCTATAAAGGAAAAGGTCCAAGAGTGAGACGTCTCAGTGTTGCACCAGTAAATCGAGATGTGCAGAGTGGCATATCCTATCTGCGGGGCTTTTGACAATTTTTGTAACGATTTTGCATATTTTGTTACGCTCGAAAGAAACACATATTATTTTGTATTATGGATGATTGCGCGTACTTGTGAATTTGTATTTTCACATGTCAGTAGTCGCACAAGAGGTGACATACTTTTGAATTTGATTTTGCTAGGCAATAGACCGTAAGTGGGGCACATACTACGGCCGTAGAAACTGATGTAAGTGGGTGGTAAGGGCAAAAAGCCCGTGCCCCCAAGCTTGCCCGGACGGCAATGCATCCGAAATTTAGGAGAATTTGCAGCCATGTAGTCTTTGTTAAGCCTGAATCCTCATCAATATTTACATTTTATGATATATATTACCCGGGGTTGGACACTCATATCAACAAAAAATGTAATTTTCTCGGGAAAATCAATTTTAATGTATAAAGTTAATGTAATTTTTTAAGTCTAATTAATTTTAATATATAAAGGGAGTATAAGAGAGTAATTTTTGTAGGGATCAATTTTAATGTATAAAATAAATATAGTAGAGTAATTTTTCTAGGGGAAATTTTTTTTTTAATGTATAAAAAAGTATAGGAGATTAAAATAGTGCAGGTACTTAATTTCGGAAGTATAAAACTATAGTAATTCAGGAAATTTTTGTTTAAGAATTGAGAGGACATAAAATGAAAACGTAAATAAATGTATGAGACATGGAGTATATATAACTCCCACTAACTTGCTGTTTAGGAGGAGAGTATGATTATAAATGGATTGAAAGTACATGTACTAAAATTTTAACCTGCAATATTTCTTTTTTATTCCGAGTTCCGACTGGTAGGGTATTCTTTTATAACTACATCCGGTAGACGATATATAAAGTGTAGTTTTATAATTTAAAAAAAATAAATTTTTGAATAAAAGTTTAAACATTAAACTTTTATTCAGAAAAAGAAATTTTAAAAAAATGTTAGGGAATTTAAATGAGCCTTAAGCGTGTTCAAAAAGTAACGTAGAGAATTTAATGGGACATAGAGAGTAACTTTCTGTAACTTAACAAATGTAATAAAATAATTTATATTGCATGTTTATCATATCTGGGAGAATGGGAATTTTATTGATATTTTCTTTGATTTTAGATACACTAATTTATTTATTTGGATTTTACCTTTTTTTATGTTCACTGTTGAAATCCGTTGAAATGATGTCTATTACGAAAAATGATTATTGTTTTACATGTGTATTTCTTGTAAAATCAACAATTTAAAATACATTTTATTGATGGATGATGTAAAACAAACCTAAATTTTATCATACTTGGAAGGCAATGAAAACTATATAGTATTAAGATTTTTGCGTAAATTATTATCCAAATTATATTCATGATTAGTAAAAAAATATAAATATGTAATAACTATAACTTTTGTTAAAATTTTGTAAATATTCATATAATATATAATAATCCCTCCGTCTCACTTATTTTGTCAATTTAACCAAATTTTGGTCAAACTGACTGATTTTATAATGCAAATTACTTCTATTAAATGATTTTTTAAAATTTTTGAAAAAATTACTATCACAAAATACACTTATCTTATTATAATAATAAAATTTTAAATTTATGAAAATATAAAAAGTTAAATTATTATTTAAAATCAAAAATTGTTTAATTTAACCGGATCAAATCAGACCAAATTAAGTGGTAATATCTTTTATATGATACCACGTTCAACCATGACGTCTTTTAATACTATACAAATAAAATATTTATCCTTTGTCGTGAATTCGACTCTGGCTCACCGTGAAAATTTCTTAGAACAATATTCACTTGTAAGGTTATAAATCATATTAGTCAAAAAAAAATATTACTATTCGTAAAATATAATTCTAAAATATGACCTAAATCACATTTTCATTTTAGATGGCCCAAAATCGTGGTCCATGGACAAAAAGCTCCTTTCATACGGCAAGAGATGTCGTTTTACTAGTTGAAAACGAAACTAGGCAGACATGTAAAAGCTTCAGCAATTTTTATGATGATGCCTACGACTCAACTTTTCCATATACTATCAATGCATCCGGTAGAAGTAAATTCTTTTCCAGGTACGCAATAAGAAAAATAGTCTATATAAAATTAAGTTATATATATAATTTTAAGTTATATATTTTTTAAAGATTACCTAACTAGATTACCTGACTTGGTTATATATTAGCTGGACTGGCTTTCTGGATACAATGCACTCGTCCTTTTTACGTGTAACGTTATGTATCCATATTTTGCCTGTTTGTTGCAGAAACGAACTATAATATGCTATATTTTTCAAAGAATAAATCTTGACACACATACTGAAACGCTACCAATACACTACCTACTTTTAGGATGACACGTGATCCACTAAGCATGGAGATTTCTCTTATAAATTAAACTTGTAGGAGATAGTTTTATATATAACAAATTTTTAATACGATGTACTAACTTTATATTTATGTTTATATTTCCTTTTAACCTTATACTAATTTAACTTAGTAAACTATATTTTACAGTTAAATAAATTTTACAAGATCAGTTAAAATCCCATAACTTTAAGGAGAGTTAAATTTTGAAATTGCTCGAGTAATTATAAAATTTCATTATTAATATGCCTTATATTAATAATAGTTACATTTAAAAATTATCTGTGTTTTTCTTTTGTTTTGTTATGTGTCTCAGTTAAGAGACTTAGTTTAGGTGCAATTTTTTGTCCTTGCTGTTAGTTTTCTCCCGTGTACTTTTTATTATTTTGGTGATGAAATGAAAAGATGTCAAGTTGTTAGTTTTTATTGTATGCCTTGTATGATTTGAAAATGAAATGAAGCAATAATTTGTATTTCTTGTATTGGGTTGAAAATGATATTTTCAAAAAAGAAACTTTTCATAGAAATTAAGCAAAAATTGCTTCAAAAACAACAAAACAAAATGTAATTATATTTATTTTAAACTTTTATACAAATGTTCTTAATAAATGAAACTGAGCAAAAAAATATTTTCTAAAAATCAAAACTAATATATGTACTAAATTAAATTTATGTAAGGTGAAAAAGAATTATAAAAATAGAAATAGACTTAGAACATATGTAACGCCCCCAAATCCGGGGTCAGAGGATTTGGTCGTCACGCCGAAATCTCAAAAGAATAAACCTGCTTAATCTGAAAACAATCCCTGAATATTATCAAACAGTTGGAATATAACATCAGACCCCAACTAAACCAAGATCTTTTAGGTTACAGTCCTAGAAACAAGAAACCAAAATCCACAACATAAAATTTCCTTTATCTTTTAACATACTTTCAACAATTTTACAAACTTAAAACTTAACCCGCTAGTATAACTTCGAAAAGAAGTATACTAGGCCCAATTTAAACGATAATATAACTAATATAATTACAAACAACTTTATACAATAACACTTACACTATTCT
>PHNY01022847.1:2820-13204 GCA_003724115.2 Anethum foeniculum | reverse complement strand
CACACATCTGTTAGAAAAACACTGAGCTGTTAAAAACTACTCAAAACTCCAAAAAGTTTTGAGATTTACATTCAACCCCCCTTCTGTAAATCTTACTGTTAGTTCATTGTAGAATAACAGCGTGCTTAAATGAAATATTACGTGTTTAATTTAATTTAAAAATATTTATGGCCCTAAAAGAGTATGTGGTATTTATTACATGTGGTCTCGTAAGGACCGAGCATTTTTCTGATAGTTGTTACGTGCTAAAATGCATTATATGAAATTATGTGTTAGTTAGATTCATTTTGATAGCATATGTTGAATGCTACGTGTTTTATCTCGTGTTACGTGCAATTGTATATTTTACAATTATTTTCGGAGTTTATTTATAATTTAGAAATTATTTCAAATTATTAAAAGTTATCGGACCGGGACCCTACCGGGACGTCAAACCCTGCAAAATTTGTATTTTCATTTTTATAAAATTTAAAATGATTCGTCGATTTGTAATTATTGTAGTTTTGGATCGTATGTAAAATTTGGAGAATTTTGATATAATTTTTATATTTAATTAAAAATATTATAAAAATAGATTTTTCCCGTAAAATAAATATTTTGGGCCAATTATGTTAATTAAACGATCCATGTATCGTTAAATTGATTTACGGGGATTTAATTTCCCATAAATATAAATAGGCTAGAAAATGATTTTTAAAAATCTTAATAATCAGATAATATCATAATTTCCAGATAAGGTTTGATTGGTTCTTAAACTTCAATCTGCGATTACAGTCAATCCGTTAATCCGTTTGATGCGTTCTATATACCAAATCAAAGCTCGTGAAGAGCTCTTCTGCCAGATTCAATTACTTACCTCAAGAAATTGGTTAAGTTGAACTTGCACTATTGCAGCAAGCTTACAAAGTTACCTAAGCAATTGGGTGAAATGAAGGGATTAAAGTTACTCGATGCAAGTTATTCTGCAATTGAAATACTGCCAGATTCCCAAATGGTTTTAATCCTCGAAATGCTGAAGATATTTTTGCGGAATTCTTTGGGAGTAGTCCGTATACCAACAAATCGTGATAAGGTTGACTATATCAAAAAAAATGTGATTTTCATGTTCTTGAAGAATTCGTTTTTTATTTGTATTGATTGTTCATTGATTCTACTGCTATAGATAGCTTTATCTTAATTATTAAAGTCGATTTGTGTGTAAATATGAATTGTTTGATTCCCAGATCGATTAAGTCGGTTCTTGGTTTTGCCTAATTTTTATTTTCATTTTTTTGGCTTAATTGATCGTTGTTTGAGATTCTGGATGTCATAGATAGATTGAATATGTTATTTTCGTGGGTTTAGTGTTGATTTTGGTTGTGGAATTTGGGAAATCGATGGTTCATCGGAGAACCACCGGACTTGGTTCGATTCTTGACGGAATCAGAGTATTATGGATGGTTGCAGTTGCTGTAGTTGTTGTTAGTTTTCTGGGTGAATCAGGAATGGAAAACGATTGAAAACGGAGGTGAAGCAAAGTCGTTTGGCTTGGTTAAGGTCTTGCCGGAGTCCGGCGAGAACCCGCCGGAAACTGGGCAATTCCAGAATCCGGCTGGTGTTCTTGAAGACCCGGCTGTGTTCTTGACGACCCGCGGCTTTTACCCGGGTTCGATCCACACAAACCCTAACCCCCCATTCCTATTTTGTTTCTGGGAATTTTTTATTAGAAATAATTCTAAAATCATATATTTTACTAATTTTAATTAATTAGACTAATTAATTAGCTAATGGTTAATTAGTTTAATTAATTAAGATATTAAAAGCATAATAAATCATTTTGATTCCCAAAAATTATTCTGCCTTATTTTCAAATATTTAAAATTTGATTTAATTATTTTTACATTATTTTAATTAATTGATTAATTCATTTAATCAGTTAATTTTATTTATAAATAGTTAAATAAAATGTTTTATTTATAATTAAGTCAAATAAAGTTTTTAAGGTTTATTTCCCGTTTTTAAAATATTTATTGAATATTGAATAGTCAATTAATATTATTATTAATTGATTTATTCTTATTTTATTGATATTAAATAGACAGTTTGTCCAATTACGACGTAACGAACGCCTACGGACTTAGAAAATATTTCACTTCCATTAAAATACTTTTGAGACCCAATTTCTTTTCTATCGAAAGGTCGATTTTACAATAACTCATGAGTCTGTTATTGATCGAAAAGTCGTATTTTGACCTGATTTCAGTTTTAAATGCAGTGAACCAAATCTTTTGACGAACTGAGTTAAGTGTTAACTGGTTTATGTGTTTACGTGCTATGTGAATTATGTGCTCAACTACAGGTAGTTATGTGTTTATTTGATTCCTGTGATTACTCCGCATTAGGGGTTATCGTATGGGTAGACAACAGGTTTATAGTTGCGCAGTCTGTCGGATATTTATCATTTAGACGATTAAAGTAATATTTTTGGCTGTAGATGCGGGTCATTCGAGATGATCAGACCAGACAGATTGAATAAAGAGAATTGACTGAGGTTGCATGTTAGGCTGTTAGCGCCCGCAGGAACGGCAAATCAAAGAGTTAGTGGAATAAAGTTGGTGATGTCACGAGACGTCAGAATGAGAAAATTTTGTTAGTTACGAGTGTGCATAATTGCTTAGGAACAAAAGCAAGTATTTTCCCCACTATTCTACTTCCAGAATAGTTAAATGTTTTAAATATCAAAATGTGTTTATTCTGATTATGCAAGTACTGCTTTGCTAGTATAACTCAAAGTAGATGGATTTTATATCCACGAATACTGTACTATTTTGTTAACATATTCTTGTGGGACATTGTGTCAAGAAAATCAACGGATTATTGACATCATGTTATTCTGGGAATTATTCTACTAGAAGGAAATTTCTTTTTCGATAGATAGTGAATAACTATGATATTCAAAAATACTCTATATAAATAGTATTTCATTGTGTGATTTAGCGAATAACTACTCATTCTAGTTATATCGTCATCAGTTGTTGTGAATACTCCGGACCATGTGAAATGGGGATTTATGAAAAAAGATTTCGATTGAGTCGATTCCTTGCAGAAAAATTATTTTGATGGATGAAAGCGTAAGAGACCGAGACGGCGGTCCAGCATGTGGACTAAGTATTATATGAAATGGTTATAATACCATTTTGTGATAAGGCCAATGTGTTGCCTTATATTTTGGTACCTGTTGTTTTTTTTTAGATCATGCTTCCACGAAGTATGGTCTGGTGTTATCACACGGCATTCTGATCAGCTATGATAGTGCATCCGTTCATTAAGGATTCCAATCCAAACTTATCGTTAATTGATTTAAGCTTATGATAGCTTTTATGATTTCTCAGATATATTGTTGTTTATCTACTGTCTTTCATATATTACTGTGGATACTGTTTTATGAACTCCAATTCTTGTTGATATTAAATTATTGTTAAATCCTCAGTTGCTTAACTATCAAAAGATTTATGAAGAAAAAGTGATGAAAAATATAAAATGGTTATGAGACTGTTAAGGAATTAAATATTACATTCTTTGACTATTTCTTTGCTTAAAAGAAATTTATTATTATAAAAGTTCTGCGTGATAGTAGATATCGGTTTTATTTCAAAAACCTATAAATGTTTTAAACTGTCATATTATGCCCATGTTATAATTGCTGAGCATTTCTTTCGCTCGTACTAACCTGTTTTAAATTAATCTTCCAGTGAGAGTTTGACTGGCAGAGTTTAACTGCATAGTTCAAGAAGAGAAGTGAAGGATGTCTTTGTGAAGATGTTTGATTCAAGGAATGCGGGAATAGTGTAAGTGTTATTGTGTAAAGTTGTGTGTATTTATATTATTTATATTACCGTTTAGTTGGCCTAGTATACTTCTTTTCGAAGTTATACTAGTGGGTTAAGTTTTGAGTTTTAAGTTGTTGAAAAATGTAAGGAAATAAAAAGGAAATTTTTATTTATGGAATTTTGGCTTGTTTCTAGAAGTGTAACCTAAAAGATCTTGGTTTAGTTGGGGTCTGATATTATCTTTCAACTGTTGGCCAGTATTTGAAGATTGTTTAATTGTTAAGCAGGTTTAATTTGTTGAGATTGCAGCGTGACGACCAAATCCTCTGACCCCGGATTTGGGGACGTTACACGTGTGGGGTCAGTCGAGATTTATGTGATTAATTCGCTGTAAACCTGATTTTAGGTATGGGATTGGGCGGTATGAGTGTGAAAGCCATAACCCTAGTTGTGTGACATGTTCCTCAAGAACTACGTGAGTCTTGATCCCTATAAATAGGATATATACGCATTTTGTATGATTATGTGAACTAACACTCGACAAAGAGTAAGAGAAATAACTCATTCTCTATTCATTTCTTGAGGAGTCATCGTACAAACCCAGCCACCATCATAAACAACCTTCCTCTGTCGTTAAACACCATCCTAGATCTTTATTTTGGAAACCGAACCTCCAAAACACTGTTATACGAAATTCTTCCTATAACATTTGGCGCTCGAAGGAGTTTCAAAAGAGAAGTATTGAATTTTAACTTTAATAAATATTGAATAATTCGCCCTATAACTGTTATCAAAAGAAGAGAAATATTCACATCATTTTAACTTTTATAAATATTGAACTTTTTTAAAGAAACGAGTTTCAAAATAGATCATGCAATTCGTTTGTTATAGGTCTCAACATTAATATATAGTGGTAAGATAAGTAATGGGCTCCATTCCATAACAAAACAATATTTTTTATATATTAATTCATTGTAATGGCAACTTAATAATTTTATAAATGATTGAAAAAATTATATTACCCTATAATATATGTAATATATGGCCTGACAATTTAAAACAAAAATACCCAAAATATAACTATTGAAGGCCATTAGTATCATTAACAAACACAAGTTAGTTATGCTTGAAATGTTTGAAATTAAGTACATTTCTTATTCGGGAAGTAACTGGCAAATGAAACTTTTTAAAAAAAAGATTGTGTTAATTACTCAGAAACGCATAAAAATGATGTTTAAACATAAACTAGCGCGAAATCCGCACGAGCCTTCATTTTAACTCACAAATTTCATAATTTTTTTACATTTATAGTCTGCTAGAAAAGTTTAAAAAGAAAATTATAAAAATTCTAGAAATTCATACCCAGAATAAATTTTTATATTATAAAGTAATACTTCAATAAAAGCATAAGGAAATAATTTTTTAAAAATTCTTCGAACCCAATGTAAATATAACTAATGTTTATTAAATATTATATATACTAGCATATAACCCATGTGATGCACGAATTTTCATTAATATGATATATATTACTTTTGAATTTAACTTAAATTGAAGTCAAATAGAAATGCTCGTGTTATTTTGAAAAAAAATAGCAAAGTTGTATTTGAAACATAAAAGATAAAGTGTTTTAACTGCAAATTTTAATTGGTTAGTTATTATTAATTATAGTATTAATTTTACTTTATTAAATAGAATTTTCCGTAATATTTTTGGAATAAGATGTTTTAGTTAGAAAAAATAAAAAATGTAACATGTATTAGTTGAAAAAGTTTAATTGGTTTATATAGTAATTATGATTAAAATAGTAGTTATTAGTAATTATAATATTTTATTTTATTAAATAGAATTTCCCGTGATATTTTTGAAAAAGGTGATGTTTTAGTTGGTTAAAAAAAGGTAACGTGTTTTAGTTGAAAAAGGTAATTGATTTTTATACTAATTAGGATTAATATAGTAGTTATTAATAATAAAAAATAAAAAAATGTGGCATGTTTAGTTGAAAAAAGATAATTGGTTATTTATTAGTATTTATAATATTATTTATTTATTTATTAAATAAATTTACCCGTGATATTTTTTGAAAAAAGAGATGTTTTAGCTGACTGTGATATTTTTTTAAAAAATAGATGTTTTAGTTAGGAAAAGTAGAAAAATTGACATGTTTGATTTTTTTTTTTTTTTGAAAGCAATTGACATGTTTGGTTGAAAAAGGTAATTAGTGTTTTAGATGAAAAGGGTAATTAGTTAGTTATTCGGAAAAGAAATGTTTTAGTTATAAAAAATAGAAACAATAATATATTTAGTTGAAAAGGTAATTGTTTGGGTATTACTAGTTATAATATTATTATTTTATAATACTTGCCCGTGATATTTTTTGGAAAAAAAGATGTTTTAGTTGAAATTTGATTTTCAGTTTTCGGTCAATTATTTCAATTATTAAATAATAAAATAATATGTATAATAGCAGCTATACAATTGTCTTTCTAATTAAAAAATTGATTTAATTAAAACATATTACCTTATATATATTTTATTTTAAATGTAATTATAGGTGGGTCTGAATTATTATTTAAGATTAGATCTAACGGTTACAATCAATATATCTAACGGTTCTGGATTAAGTGACCAAACCATGGGTGACCAGACTACCAACGAAACTTTTAATGTTTCGTCTTTAATATAATAGAGTGTGAGTGTGTGTGTATATATATATATATATATATATATATATATATATATAATGTTCATATCTTTTATAATTTATATTTATATTTAATATTTCCACTTCTACCAAATTTAAAATAATTTTTATTGACAATTTGTGTCTAGCTTGTGTCTCAATATACACATTATTTGAAATATAGCAAAAACTTGTTTGTAACAAGCATACTTAATCGATTAAAACTTGCCATACATTATAACTATAAATTTATTATTGAAATACAAATATATTTCGATTCATTCAAAAGTTTTAACCAACTTAAAATATACATAAAAACATGTACGTAATTTTTTAAAAATTGATAAAATATTACTTTATCAATAAAGTAATATTTTATTATTAAATTGATGAAATAATAAACTCGATGAAATAATATTTTGTTGGTCGTAAATGATTACTTTAAAAATGATTAACTCGTCTAAATTTATGTTATAATATTTTTTTAGTAATGAACGCTTTGGATCGAGATTAGTGGTTGTCTTATGTAAGGATGTCCACTCTTTTTAATTTAATTTAAATAAAATTTTTTAAAAATATTACAATTCAAAAAATGACCCTTTATATCGTACAAGAACGTATTTTTTGTTTACGTTTTTACAAAAATGCATCTTTGGTTGACATTTTTATTAATTTTTAGGAATTTAAACAATTTTTTTAAAATAAAATATATTTTTTTTAAAACATGTTTTTAGTATTTGTCTATACTAGCTTAATGCCCGTGCAACGCACGGTTGTACGGTTTTCTTTATTCTTGTATATATTTTTTATAATTATAATAATATAATTAAAAATTCAGAACATTATAATATTTTATGTAAAATCATAAGAACACAAACTATATAAAAGAATCATGTGTTGTTTAATTTATTTTGACTCTATCTTTGAATTTTAGAATTCAGATTTTGACGATTTTACAACTCACATGAAGCTCACGAAATATTCTTTAATTCAACNATTTAAAAAGTATTATTTACGTAAAATTTTCTAGAAACTGAAGAAGAAAAACAGTTACGAATTTTGTATTAAGTAGTCTATTCAATTTAGGATACCTACTTACTAATCTATTCAATTTATACGACCTGTTTGGTTTTGATTTAGATTTTGAAGATAGGATACTCCTTTATTTCAGATCCAACAGCTATCATCTATTTAATTCAAGATCTAACGGCCCTTATTACATTGGTAGTACGGGACCAAATATTTGGATAAGATCCCTCTTATGCATATTATATTATAAGGATATAATTAAATCTGGACACAAAGGGTAAAAAGTTCCAAAAAAATTGGCTGTGAAAGAAACAGTATAGCATAAACAAGTATCAACAAAATTGCCACTCCCAAATAGTATTTCATTATTAACCAGAATTTTTCTTGTAAGTTAATCAACCCAGTTTTTACACAGGTTAGAGAGTCATTGACGAGTGGAGACCTTGAGGCTTGAATAGTCACCCTTGTACTCAAGAGTCATACGAAGTTTAATTCATTTCCTTATCTAATGGGGTTAATTGCTCAGTCAATTTTTTAAAGCCACTCTACGGAATCCTAATTCCAGTTTCACCGCTAATCTCCCTGCTTCACCTCAATTTCTATTTCATAATACAAGTGTCATGTCACATGTTAAAGAACGAGTATGATCATTCGACTAATTCAGCGTCACTTGATATTTTAATCTGATTAATGTTGGGTACAAGTTATTCTTCGATTACATAAGCGGAGAAAGGTATGTCTTGCGAATTAGCTGATATTTGACCAAGTGAAATACAATCATAGACATGTAATTTATTTTCATGTTTATAAATTTTGTATTGATATTAATTAAGATAATATGAGATAGGTATAAGAACTCAGTTGTTTGATATCATCTATTTAGGCAAATGATGCATATATATTTCTTCAACTTGAATTGATTATGTAATGTGCAATTGGCATACACGATGAAATGCTTCTTACAGGTTGCAAGTATATAATATTGACTGAATCGTTCCATGTCTCTTAGGTACACAAAATTGGTACACTCCATCTCCAAAAACATGGAAGTACCTAATATTTAGATGCTTTATTTTGTCATATCAGTAATTTCTTTAAATATGTTGGCACATTTTTTTTCACATCTTACTATGTTATATCTTATAATATGATTTTGGATAATCAAGTATGATTAGAATGTGTATAATTTTCTTTTTCCTCTGTGATGTGATGTAGGTCTTGAATACCATTCCTTGCAATCATGCATTGCAAGAGCTGGCTGCCTCTATTCTTGTGAAATTTCAAGAGCTTGAAATTTTTCTGATAAGAAACTTGCATTTGTAACTTGTAAGAGGTGAATGTAAAGAAGAACGTTCGAAAGTATCATGTTTAGTTTCATTAAACCGCTACATTCTTTAACATTCAAAGTTGGTGTAGGTTTTTACTTTGTTAACACTAGTACAAAAATGATTTTTTACGTCACACAAAAATGAATTTTTACGTCACAGTTGTATAAGACCGAGTATATATTACTCTTATACAACATTGTTATAAAGCCGACATATATACTATTCTTATACATCAGATTATTATTCGGAGGTTATTAATTTATTGGATACTACTTTATTAATGTCTAAGTGTACTTAAAAAAATTTCTAAATTAATTTTGGTTGTACAAAATTCAAAGATAGTAATCCTCTGTCTCATTTTAATTATTTTTGACTTTTTATCACGTATATTAAGGTGTTAAAAAATCATATTTAGACATATTTATTATTTTCAATACGTATATCAAATTAAAGTTTAGAATTTAAGTTTTAATATTAATATCAAAATTAAAATTTTTTATCAAGTATAAGTAGCACTTTTTGTAATCATGAAATACATATCAAAAACATAAACATCGGTTAAAAATATACATGTCAACATTTTGGCCTCGTTTGTTTCACATTACATGGTAACTTAATTTCCCAGTAACGTAGTTACACGTACTAGTTCCTCTTGTTCATAAATATGTAATTTATTGTTACTATTTTGTCATTTTGAAACTAACTAAAAACCGAAAAACTATGTCATTAATTATTCATCTAAAATAATAAAATTTATTTAATTATTTAATGATAAAATAAATTTAATTATAATAATATAATGCTAAAATAAAATAATATGAATTTTTATGTAGTATTATACTTAAAATAAATACTGAGACTTTAAAATACTAATATGATTATCAAGATGTGCCACTAAATTAATCTAATTTATTAATCTAATATTTTTCAAATTTAAACATAAACAATATAAATAAAATTAAATAACATAGTAAATAAGATACAATATATATAATATTATAAAGATATATAAATATATATAATAATAATATCAGTTACAATAAATTAATATATATATATAATATTAAATGAAAACTGAAAATAAAGTTTAAATTTATACTTATATATATATATATAATATGATAACATAAATAAGTTTTAAATTGAAATAAATTTATTATAACATTTAATTTAAGTTTATAATTTTTATTTATTTCCTAACATTTTTTTAAAGTTTTGAAATTTGATATATAATATTAGTCATAAAAAGTATAGATATTGACATTCACCTAACTCAGAAAAACCACAAATTAGCGGGATAAGTAAGTTACGGCGTTTTGTAGTAACCACAGATACCATGGATATTAGCCGGTAAGTAGGTTACGGCATTTTGTAGTAACCACAAATACTATGGAACTTTGAGTTACGAGCTGGGTAAGTAGGAACCACAGATACTATGGAACTTTGAGTTACGAGCTGGGAAAGTAGGTTACGACGTTTTGTAGTAACCACATATACCATGAATATTGGCTGGGTAAGTAGGTTACGTGTTAGAT
>PHNY01022793.1:5316-18584 GCA_003724115.2 Anethum foeniculum | reverse complement strand
TATATATATATATATATGGGAATTGGTCCACAACCACGGGTGGTTGGTCAATGACTCATTGCAGGGTATAAAACCAAGTAATGACACATTGCTTGGTATATAACCTTGCATTGTGTCATTGCAGTATTTACGTAACCTGCATTGTGTCATTGTTTAGTTTACACACCCTGCAATGAGTCATTGCTTGGGTTGTTACTTGTATATTTAATAAGAATTTGAAAAATATTTATTTCTCTTTACAATTTTTACAGTAACATGTAAAAAAAATTTATAAATTATTAGAAAATTAAAATAACCTTATATTTTAATTTTTGATTATTATATTCTTTATTCGAATAATATTAAGTACAAAATATAAGAAAATTACAAACAAGTTAAATAAATTCTCATAAATTCTTAAATTACTTTAAATTAGGTACTTTGGTGTTACGAGTCAAATTTTTATTTTTTTTTTCAACTTAGTCAAAATTTTATCAAAAAAATACATTAAATTAAAAAGTAAAAGACATGTATTTTTATAATGATAAATAGCTACTTATGTATTAATTAAAATACTTACTTATAATAATAAAATTTTGAAACCGATAATAACTAATGTCAGATGCTAGTTGTTGTTTTCTCCGAAACATCTAATGTAAATTTGGGACAATTACCTCAACTGTTTTCGTTATATGGTTAGTGTGATTAACTTATTCAAATATATAGTTTATATAATTTGTAAATTATTCAAAATAAATATTTATACTCTTTTTAAAGTTCAGATGAATTTATTTATTTGATGTATATATGTTACAACATTTTTTTTAAAAGAAAAAGCATAAAAAGAAAACTTTAATATACCCTTCTTTGATTCATTGCTTGGGGAAAAAATCGAGCAATGTACCATTGCTGGGTGTAACCCCCTAACCACCACGTTTGATCTGGACAATCGGTGGGTGGTTGCATTATATAAGCCACCCGAGCAACGCATTATTGCAGGGTATCACACCGAGCAACGCATTATTGCAGGGTATCACACCAAGCATTGTCTCATTGCTTGGTATTATACCCAGCCACAACTCATTGCTGGGTTTAACCATCCTAACTATCACATTTATTGCAACTGTTGGTAGGTGGACGCATTAATTAAGAAACCCGAGCAATGTATTATTGCTTGGTATTATACCCAGCAATGGCTCATTGCTAGGAGTTTTATAGCAGTTTTTTTGTTGCTTTTTTCTTCTTTTTTCCTTGTTTTCTCCCTCTTCCCCATTTTTCATTCTAACTTCAATTTACACCATTGAGATGATTTTTAAGGTTTTGTGAAGCTCTAAAGATCCACAATAAAGGTTATTTCTCTAATTATTATGGCTTCAAGTTTATTTAATTTTTCTAGTTCATCAAGTGAGCATGATAATTATGATTATTATACGCCCATTAGAAAAAATTTGATTGCTCGTCGTAAATTATTTATTGATGAAGATATAATAGATGTTGATAGTGATGATAATGTGAATAATGTTGGTGAATCGAAAAATGATGCTCAAGTGGATAATGTGAATATTGATGGTGATAAAGAAGATGATGCTAGGTTTGTGGAAAATGATGATGTTCATGTTGATAATGAGAAGAATGATGGGAATAAATATTATGGGTTTAACAACATTAATGATATTATACCTTGTGTGGGCATGATTTTTGACACATTGAATGATGCGAATTTTTTTTATAGAAATTATGGTCGAAGTATGGGATTTGAATTAATAATTAGGAACATTAATAGGCATTCAAAAACTAACGAACCATCTTCCCGTTTGTTTATTTGTCGAAAGGGTGGAAGGTTAGGACCGATGCTGATAAATTTTGAAGATTGTGGTAAAGGAAATCGAATTAGAGAGGTAATTCCACGAACAAATAGTGTTCGGATGTGTGTCGTTCATAAAGTGAAGATAAAGAAATGGCAAGTTAGTTCGGTAGATTTTGATCACAATCATGATATGGTGTCAAAGGAAAAAGTATAATTTTTTCAAAGAACACACAACATAGATCCTATCACCCGATCATTAATTGAGTTGTTTAACAAATCGGGTAATGAAAATTCTTAGTGAGGCAAGGGGCGGTGTTGAAAATATTAGATTTTCTAATCAAGACATACGTAATGTCATACATGATATTCGACGCCGAATGTTTGATTCGGGAGATGCGGAGTGTGGGTTGCTATTATTACAAGAACTACAAGCAAAAAATTTTGGTAAATTTTTCTATCGAACGGATGTGGATGATCAAAGACGCGTAAGGGGTTTAGCGTGGGTTGATCCTATTTTTCTTTTTATTTTAGTAAGAAATTAATTAAAATTGCTTTGTCAACTAAGCAAATGAGTTGTACCGCGAAGATTAATATTAATACCTAATAAATATTAATAAAAAATTGTAAAGTAATAAAAATCGAATATTATAATAAATATCTCATTTTTTCCCTTTTTATTAAAAATAATATTTTAATCATTTTTTCTATTTGTTGAAATTAATATATTGACTTTTCCTTTTATTTAAATTAATATATTAATTTTCCTATTTATTGAAATTAATATATCTCCATTTTCAATTTTTATTGAAAAAAAGAATATTATAATCAATTTTCCAATTTATTTAAAATTATAATCCAAAACAAAATCAACATCGTGCAATGGCACATTGCTGGGTATTTAAAACCAAGTAATGACACACAGGGAACTAACACCGAGCAATGACACATTGCTTCGTTAAAACCCTGCAATGTGTCATTGCTTGGGAAAAACCCAGCAATTGTGTTTTTTTGGGTGGTTCATTCATCCACCCGTGGGTGGGGAAGGGCACCCTCTCTATCTCTCTCTCTCTCTCTATATATATATATATATATATATATATATATATATATTATAAAATAATTTAACATATAACTTATAATATGGAATAATAAATTAAGTATTTAATTTAAAAAAAAAAGTGAAGAATATTTATTAATACAAAATGAAGGCGAATAAATCATTGTTTTTTTTATCAGAACACGATGATGTGACTTTGAACTATAATTTTACAACTGCAAATGAAATAACGAAAAGGTTGAGATTTTTTTTTAAAAAAAACTACCTAAAAGCTCTTTAAATTTCCTTAACTAAACACAAAATTAAAAAGTTAATATGGTTGACAATGCATTTAAAAACACTTAAATTAAATGGGTAGATGTGAGAAAGTAGAACTAGCACGTGGGTATCACATATTAGAATGTGCGGTTCCACCGTTTTCTTCATTCCTCCCTCTTTATGCGTAAACTAATCAAATCCATATCTAAACTGTTGGACCATTTTATTAAGAAGTCCCTCTGTCCATCTTTGATTGGCCTGGGTGTTCTTATATGTTCCCCTTGTCCACGTATCATTTTCCCCTCTCTTAACATTATACTCTCTCGTTGTTGTTTACGCCGGGAAGCGGAAGGGTTTGACACTTATTTTAAAATTTATAAAAAGTATAGTTTTATAAATTTTTTTAATTTTTTTTTCTGTATAAAAATATAATAGTTTAAATTTTATTCAGGAAAAGAAATTTAAAAAATAAATTATGAAACTATATTTTATAAGAGCATTAAAATGCGTGTCGAGTGTACGGTTCCCAACGTGAAAAAAATACAAGCTGTTTAAGGACTGACAACAGTGTTGTAAAAATCAAGAATATGTAACTATCGATTGGACTGTTGATTTAGGATTAATAGAAAATAAGGGTTTAAGGATTAATCGAAAATAAGGAATTAGTGGAAGTAAAAATCGGATATATATTAATTATTTAATATATTATTGTGTTTATATTAGTTATTCATTATATATTTATTGTATCATAAATTGTATAATTATTCATATTTAAATGAAGATGATATTTCAATTTTAATAAATTATTATATACTCTAATAAGAAAAAACACTTGTAACTATTAATCAAATTTCAAAAATGGAATTGATCGGTCACTTTGTAAAAAATTAATCAAGGATTAATTGTTAAATGGGAAATTTTTAAAACACTGATTGACAATGTACCAAATTCAAAAATTAAATTTGATTTGGCACCTTGTAAAAAATTAATCGAGGATTAATGTTAAATCAGGGATATTTAGAACACTGATCGACAATGTTTGCTTATTTCGCCTGCAACTGACATGGTGCCACTTGTGCTCATCACTATCTATCATGTCCCAAAAGTGTTTTTGGTTCTGCCGGCTGCTGTGCAATGAAGTTGTGGACCCCATAATTGTATACTCCCTCTGTCCCACCCATTACTTTACGATTTCCTTTTTAGTATATCCTATCCAATTCATTACATTTCAAAACTTACCCAAAATAGTTAATGAATCCCACCACTTTCTCACTTTTATTTCCTTTTCACACTACTTTTTACTCCACCATCTTCCTTTTATACATTAAAAATTAATAGGTCCCACCACTTCACCCACTTTTCTTTTTCTTTTCTATTACTTTATACATATTTCTTAACCTCCGTGCCCAAATCATATGTAAACAAATGGTTGGACGGAGGTAGTATATGCCAAGAGAAGTTGTGGTCATGATGTACATGAGAAAGATATAGATACATACATGTGTCTGAATAGAATATTGGCAAGGACTCATGTTACTGTTCCTTTGACCATTGTGAAGATGGATAACCATGCATGAAATATTTACTACCTGCTACAATCTGCAGTACTTCCTTGCAGTTACTGTCTTAAGGAGTTTAAACATTTATAGATGTAGATGGTCACCTCCCGGCAGCGGCAACACATTCTGTTCTAGTTCTATTATAGAAACTTTACCAGTGGTGCTTAGCAGCAACAAGAACTTCCTCATAATTCTCAGCAGCATTATCCCAACTCAGATCACGTGTCATCCCACGTCTCTGAAGCCCCTCCCAACTTGACTTGTACTGGCGGTATGTTAATAAACAGTTTCCCAGTGCATGGATTAGCTGACTTGACTCGGCCCTATCAAAAGTCCATCCAACCCCAGACTCTTCATACGGATTAAATGGCTCAACAGTATCTCGCAATCCACCCACAGCATGCACCACTGGTATAGTTCCATAGGACATTGCATAGAGCTGATTCAATCCGCAAGGCTCAAATCTGGATGGCATCAGCAATATGTCAGCACCAGCAGTTATTCGATGAGCAGTCTTTACAGAGAAACCAACCCATCCTCTGATTTTATCGTGATGCTGAATCTCGATTTGTCTTAGCATCTGCTCAAGGTCAGGTCTTCCACTGCCCAACATGACCAGCTGCGCGTCCTGATCTACCATCCAAGGAACTGCCTCAGCTATCAGATCAACACCTTTCTGGTGGTCGAGTCTCCCTATGAAACCAATTAATGGAACATCATCACGGACAGGCAAACCAAGCTCCTTTTGCAATGCTGCCTTGCATTGTGGTTTGCCAGTCTGAAGTGTATCCAAAGAGTAGTTAGTGTAACCATCGGAATTCAGGTGAATATCTATCCGAGGATTCCAGTCTTTGGTGTCAATTCCATTCACAATCCCCTTTATCTTCCAATCATTCTCATTTATTATTCCATGCAGACCCCATCCACCTTCAGGCGTTTTAAGCTCCCACGCATATCCATGACTCACTGTGACAACACGGTCAGCTGTCTTCAAACCAGCTGCAAAAATATTGAAGTGCTCACCACCTAATGGGTCATACATCCTGAAGAGGTCCAAGTAGTGTGCTGGAAGATCGACAAAAGAGAAGTCATCTACAGGACCACGACCCTGGATGCAGCAGAAGATTACAATAAAAAAAAGGATATTCAAAATACAAATGAATCTCTCGAATAGAAGAATAAAACATGTTAAACTTCCATAGACCCTTATCAGACGTTAACATTGACTAGTTGGCGACCTTCAAGGTGTAATTTTTTTTTTTCAACCCTCACATTAGCAAATCATGACTAACGAGAAACCATGAAAAACTGAAGCGCCAAGGATGTTCAGATAAATAATTAAGTCTTACAGTAGAAAAATATGACTTGTTGTCTTCTAGTGCATCAACGGAGCACTTTGATTGTCTATGCATCAAAACTACAACTCTAACCATAACTTTGTAGTCATTCAGATTAGCTATTTGTACTCTTAGCATTCCGATTAATGTTTTTAACTCATAAATTCCCAAAAGCTATCCAATATTTTGTGGTACACCTTCTGGAAAAATGGCTGGAATTCTTAGACTTCAATGTATTTCCAGCAATGATCAGCTTTTTTAACCAACATAATTCATTTTACTACCTTTTACATGTCTGATTCACAAGTAGCTTGGCTGCTAGGAGTTTTATGCAAATTTTGGTTACTTGGGTCAAAAAAGGGTCAATAGGAGTGATCAGCCAAATTAGGGTTTGTGAGCCCAAAACAAAGTTTTGGGGTGCAAGAGGGAACAGTGTGAAAAGTTATGGGTAAAAGTATGTCTACTAAACTACAGTATAATAATTGTATGGTAGTACGCTAATCTCTATTCCAATGATTCAGGAGATACAAGCACAAAGGAAGCCCCATAATCATGGTTCCTAGGTGTTGTTCTAGGAATTCTTATTTCGTTATTCTTCTATCATACACTAGAACAATAAGCCGAGCTCAGCACTATAGTAATATTTTTGAAAAATTGTTAAATATTGATTATTATTATTATTATTATTATTATTATTATTATTATTATTAAATATGATTGTACAACATCTTTTTGACTATATTTGATATAAAATAATAAAGGTTAATTACTTAAATTTAGATACTATATAATGTATTTTACAATTAAATAGCCTGAATAATAAAACAAACTCTAAAATTAACCGATCCACAACATTCTTAATTCTACTGGACAAAAGGTTGCATTCGAATCACAAAATCAATCAAGCATTCTAAAATCATAAAATCAATCAAACAATAACACATATAGTTAAAGGAGAACCAAGAATCAAGCCGAGACATAATTCTAGGTGATGTGTTTGAAACCGTGTCCAACGTAATTCTGAAAAAGAAGGGTGAGTTTATTTATATAGGTGTAGGGAGACTTGGTGGACAAGTCTCTGTGCCTGATTCGGCTTTCAAATACCAAAAAGATAGAATATTATGACTTGGCGTCTACTTATCTAAGAGATAAAACGGGACGATCTGAGAGGCGCCACATAAACGCCCCCGTCTTCTCCTTTATATAAGTATATTGATGTATATAAGTGTAGATACTCATATAAGCATAGGATAGACATCCATGTTCACAAATTTGCATATAATATTCAAAAATGTAAAATTACAAGGCATGACAAATGGTAGGTATGCTAATGTGTAGAGAATTCGTTAAAGAAAAGGACAAGCAAAATTGTTGGACAAAAAGTCAAGATTTTCCAAAGCAGTCCGACATCACTCATGAGATGCACACTCTAACACGGTAATTATTTCTCGAAAAACAAACCTGGTGTGCTATGTTGTGAATTACTAAAACTGCTCTTGTATATTTCATCAATCCGTTGTCACGATAATATGCCTTGAGGTATACCGGTAATAAGGCAGTGTGCCAGTCATTTGCAATGAAGACTAAATTGCCATCTCCATAGCAGACCCCGCCACATGGGACGTGCCAGGGAACCTGAAAGTCACCAGATCAATTATATTGGATATAGAATATCACCAGTTACATAAGAAATTGACAAAGAAATACATAAATACGAATTAGTACACTAATCAACATTTTCATATAATACTAGTCAGATACAATTGTACATACACCAACAAGTATTTGACTGACGATTCTATATTTTGACAAAACAGAGTATTTAAAAATCTTATATGCGTAGAGTAAATAACAATACTTTGAGACTACTATCTCCTAATTTATTTCACAGTATTTTCTCCCAACTCATTTAGCCTGGTTGGTATTCTCCTGATAACTTTAGCCAAATCCAGTTGATAGCAGTTCTAAAGGAGACACGCTAAAGACTATATATTTCATTTGTTCAGTTCAACAGCGTTAGCACTTAGCATCATTGAGAAATTACCAACAACAAAGCCAACATTATAAATCATCCTGAAAATGATGTGAAATAGGAGAGTAATATCGTCGACGTCTACACTTTTCAGTTTTCTCCTATCTGCGTGTTTGTTTTTTTACAGCTAACATGCCATACCTTTGAAATCATTCTAATTCAACCCAAAAGAAAATATGTTCTAGTATGAAACATGAACTTCAGACATACCTCAACTGCTGCTTTGCAGAACAAAACCATACGTTTTAAAATATCCTGCAATCATGATAAACGATATCAAATCAAGAAGTTTAACCGAACTGATACTGAAAATACAGATATGATTCACACTAGGCAGGTATTCAGTACTTCAATAAATCTATCGCACGCAAATATTAAGGTATATTTTGGTCAATGATTATCTGAATATAATTACAACTTGCTTGAGTTGCATTATGCTATTGCATCTTTTACAATCATCAATAACAAAATACATTTGAAAATTATTGCTTAATATATGTCAGCACTTAAAAACTATTACTATCATTGTTAAATTTTTATAAATAAATAATAATTTGTAAAAAGTAAACTAAAAGTAAACAAAACAAAACATATTTATTATATTATAGATGCCATATATTTTAAATACTCCCGTAAGCCTCTTTATATAGGCTATACATCCAACAAATACACCTAACAAACCCTATCCCACTAAAATCTCAAAAACTACATTATCTAATAATTATTCAAAAACTACTTCTAACAACCTAAATAAAATAAATTCAAAAAACTATTCAAATAATTTTGAAGTATTATTTCCAACACTCCCTCTTAATTCAAAATATTTTTTAAATTTGTTTGACCAGTGATGTACTTCCCATCACCACCACTGGAGCACTTCTCTCCACAATTTCTTCACGGAGCACTTCTCTCCAAAAATTACTTCTAAGTGCACTTCTCACCAATTTCATGTTGAAGCACTTCTCATCAACAAGGACTTTTTTTTTTTAACTTGGAGCACTCCTCTCCATGGTGCACATAATCACCAACAACTCAATTTCTATTTTCATCCAATTGTTGTTGTTTTTGATTTGTTCATCCATTAGCAGCTGATTTTTTGACGCCCAGTTACTCCACCGAACATAGCTCGGATACCAAGTTAGATTTTTATAAATAAATAATAAATGTAAAAAGTAAACTAAAAGTAAACAAAACAAAACTTATTTATTATATTATAGATGCCATATATCTTAAATACTCCCGTAAGCCTCTTTATATAGGCTATACATCCAACAAATACACCTAACAAACCATATCCCACTAAAATCTCAAAAACTACATTATCTAATAATTATTCAAAAACTACTTCTAACAACCTAATCAAAATAAATTCAAAAACCTATTCAAATAATTTTGAATTATTGTTTCCAACAATCATCTACCATCATCATAGCAGTTAGAAAGAAATTAATGCTTGAATCACCCATTTCAACAGATAACTACTTATAACTTGTAAGCAGACTCACTCTTTATGCAAACTTTACAAAAACCCAATCATTTCTTTAACAATGCTCATGTGGTAAATCTAATGTTATGAAAGTGCTATTACATAATTAATTCTAATCACAACACCAAATGTTCTTTTTATTGTAGTCAATTACAGTAATCAGTAGGCTACAGTGCAAGGGATATGAGTCCAAATGATTTGCTACTGCAAATTGAACTGCTATGAAAAGAATGTTAATATAATGATTACTATTATAGATTATTAATAATAGTCAAGGGCATCTGCTTGATTGATGGTTCTGATGCAAACAGAATGATATATTGGGCAAGATTCTGCAGATATTTACAACCGATAAGAAACAGATGTCATAAAATTAGTTAGCCAGTGACGAAATACCTACCGACCGGTTCCCTCCATATATATTGTCTCCCATATGCCGAAATTGAGGACTTTCAATGAAAACAAAATCTACACCGTCAATATAGGCATGGAAGTAAGTCACTTCCATATCCTACAGGACCAAAATGAATTAAAATGAGGCGTAACAAATTCAAAACAGAGTCACATTTTAGTGCTTGAAGAGTCACATACCTGCCCATCAACCTTATACAACTTTCTTATACCTATATTCTGAGGCTCGGCATAATTCCCGTAGAGAGGTACAACAACCTTAAAATTTCAAAAAGAGATCAATCAACTAATATGATAAGCATAACTGAAAGTCTAAAAAGGCTTTGGAAGTAAAAAATGTTACAACACCATGTACGATCTAGAAAGATGAGTACTAATGTGATTATATGTTGACAAAGGCAACGTATCCAACACAAGTATTTTAGGTAAAGATCATATTTGTGCTCGAGCCAAGGCAAGGGCCTGAACCTCTGGCTTAACTAGTCATGCCTTGCACCTAGACACGCATTTGATGATAGTGGGATATGCTGTGTACATTATATCTGTATTAGTGTTATTTTCATGCTTTGACTTTGAAATTCTTGGTTTTACAATTTAACAGATCTACATGTCAATGAATTAAGGACACTACCATAGTTGTGACTGAATTTGATGTAAAGTTGTGTATGGAGTCCTAAATCCTGTCTAACCCTAAGCTGAATTTTAGCAATACTGTTATAAGCTGCTTGCAAAAAAGCTAAACAACAATATGCAAAAATTACCATAACCCTGTGCCCTCGCCGAGCTAATGCCTTTGGTAAAGCGCCAGCAACATCTCCAAGTCCACCTAGGAGAACTCTGAAAACTTTAGCTTTATAATTGAATTAAAATTAAAGTGAATAGATACAACAATATGTATATGCGTGCATAGATGTGTGGCTGTGAGCGAGCACAGGTCCGTAATTTTATCTGTTACGAGAGTACAATACTCGTAAGGAAAATTTGTCATTGTTTAATTTATTAGTCAATATATTGTTTGGAGATATGTATACATATACTGCCGCAAATTCTTCACAACCTCTCTTTTTAAAGTATAATCTTCTATATTTAAAAAGAAATATTAGTCAGAATTTAAAGAAAAATATACATCTATCCAAACAAGTACAATTGAGTAGTGCTGAACTAAATGATAACTTTATGTTACGATTTTGTTCCCTTACTAGGCATGAGTATAAGCATACAGTAGTAATAACTGGAACCAACTCGAATCCTTCTTTACAACATATACTAAGCACATTGTTTTATAAGCCTAATGGCAACCGTAAGGCCTTGCATGTTATTTTTTCTCTATCTGAACATATAAAATAATGTACATAATTAGGAAACATATTTAAATATAGTTTAAAATATTGTCATGTGCCTATCAGAGATTTTATCAGAAATGAACCTGTTTTAGACCATGGGGTACATTCTGCAGCAACCAATATAACATTCATCACATTAGCCCCAGCTAAAGGAGGGGCTCTCACATATTCATCTTTAGCTTCGCGATGGGGCTCCTCTGTATATGAAACTTTTGATTTTTCATAGTTTTCATATTTTAGAGTTGAAGATGGAGAAGCTGAAAGAAAGGGTGGCAACTCATGGTTATATACTTGCTTTGAAGGGAAGGTTATTGGCTGTTTAGAAGAACCGTATTGCTCGGAGCTTTTAAAATAAAACCCTTTCACATTCTGTTTTGCATCTTCATCATAATCTTCACTAATAGTTGAGGGTTGATCTTCCTGTGACTCATTCTCTGATACATTACGACTACTACCAGATAGAAACTCTGGAGCATAACGTTCTTCATAAGTATCAGAAACATGACCTTCAGCACTCTCTAGACTTGAGAAAGATTCATCACCCTTTTTAAAAGATTCAGCATCATTTACTGCATTATTTATAGATGATACCAATTGTCTTCTTTCTGCAATCTGCAATCCAATTGAAATGAAATATAAAAATTTGCATCAGTTACTAAAGTAGAATCACTGAAATTGGAAAATAGAGGGCGTGATAATTTAGTTAGGCAGACTAGTAATCCTCTGGAAAATCCACTATAAACATAAACAAGTTAACCAAGTACAAAGTTATCAACAACCTTAAATCAAGCATGATTAAATGTGACATTTCTAATGGAACTTAATGCTTAATCACAACGCAAGATTATGTTTAAAACGATCAACAGGGATACTAGGTGCTGCCTGAAACATGTTGGGTAAAATTTGTTTTTACAATTGAGTGGATAAATGTTAAACTAAATTAGGCAGGTTAAATTAAAGCTAAAGCCAAACAAGAACTTTAAAAGCTTAAAGAAACTGATGCAACCATAATTTACTTGACAACAGAGATCTAATAGTAACTAACTTGAGAAAAGTAATGTAAAATCACTCACATTTCACAAATTGACACTAGCATAATATTAACATTGAGCCGATTTAATAAACAAAAATTATGACCGAAATGGATTAAATACAAATGACAACCTGCTGAATTAAGTGTTTTTGCACAGTTAAAAGTTTCTGACTCTTGTTGATTGCAGCCTGAATCGCATCGCCATCCTCCCCGACTTCCCCAAATTCCTTTCCTGTTGCCTTGATCTTACTACACTTGAGGAAACCATTACAACCACCGAAACAAAATGACTTGTTGGCGGAAAAAGATAAGAATGGTAGACTGTTTTTCCTATTACAAACAAGAATTGAACAACCCTTGTCAACCACAAACGGAAGAGAGCCCATTGAAGCCATGGCCACTCAGGTGTTTGACAATATGCCTCAATGAAATAGTTCAAGTTTATATTTCACTCAACAGTACTTTTTCAGTGAAAACAAGACAAACCCAGTTGAGGAAAAGAGAGGATTACAAAACCCAAGTGATAGAATTTTGGTAAATTTTATAATTAGTCAAGAATGAGATGAAAAAGCAATGGAGACAAGTGACGAAGATGGCTCCTGTTGTTTCAGGTGTGGGTCCCAGTGAAGTTCAGATACTGTCTGAAATTCATTCATGGAAAGCTGGACTGCTGGAGTTTTGTGAGGTTCAAATTAGGAAGGCTCGGCAATCTTTTTACAAACTGTATCTATCCATCTCTATCTGTATGTCTATGTAGTTGAAGCTAGGCCTCATGCTCAAGGCTTCTAATTTTTAATTTTAAAAAGTAGCTTCTTACCTCGAGATTTATTATATCACCCGTGCTCATTCTTCTCGATTAATTCATTTTACATGGACAGGAGCGTGCCACGTCATCGGTCTATCTCACCTATCACCTATCAGTTATATAATCAAATATATGCAGATTGATTTTGCATCTCTCTCTAC
>PHNY01022771.1:14198-26196 GCA_003724115.2 Anethum foeniculum | reverse complement strand
TGTGTATATTTGAGGGGTCACAGTATGCAGTGTTTGTTTATGATTCAAGAATTAAGAATGGATAATGGAATTAATGACCGTAGCGACCCGGATCCCCGACCCCGGATCTGGGGGTGTTACACATCCGTTGAAGCTGTATCCGTTAAAGGCTTTATTCGTTGAAGCTTCACTATCCGTTGATGCCTTAGCAGTTGATAGTAGTTTATCTGTTGACAATCTTTTATCCGTTGAAGCTTTAGAGACATCCGTTGAAGCTTTAATCTTTATCCGTTGAAGGCTTGATTTTAGCAGTTGACTCTATTTCACTTATGCAAGATTACAAGGCATAACATATTTACAATTGACCTCCCTATCTTGTATATCTATCTAGTAGTCAACATGACTTATAAATCAATTTCAGCTTCTAAAAACTAAAACATAATCTAGTGAACTGAAATGTGTTACAATCTTCAACTAATGAAAAATAGTAAAGCTACACCATCAACGGATAGCCTAAGGGTGCTTATCCGTTGAAGGCTACAAACACTAAAATTTCTACTTAGAGTGTTGTGTTAAGTTATCATCAAACTAAGGACATATTCCTAACAGTTCTCTCTCCTTAGATGGCACTAGATTCCATTACAATCTTAATTACAAACTGTAACCATGAGCTGGCTACCAAAGAGTTCTCTCTCCTGAGATGGCACATAAAATCTAACTATGCGCGGAGATCTATAGCCAGCACTCTTTCTGGCTGTTCGCTTAATTATGAACATCTTCTCGCTTAACTGTGAAGGTTAAAGGAAACAAAAAATAAAGGTGAGCTAAAATAGCTCAGCAAGTAACCATAAAAGGAACAGTTAAGCTAAACATGATCATAAAGGAATTATAAAGTTCACCACCAAGTTCATTTGATAAACTAACTTTAATTTAAGTTTCAATAAAGAACAATAAAGGAATTTTCTCTTGAAAACATTTTCAAGTCAACAACTCATCAAAGCCAAACATTTGGTGAAACCTTTTTTCTTTAATAAAATAGTTCTTTTTCGAGGAAAACATTCATTCTAAAAAACAGTTCTTTCATCTGAACAATCTTTTCATAAATTTATTAAATTGATTGGAGTTTTCCATGAAGCTCTGGACAACTATGGGTGATCAGCCATGTAATGTCCCGATACCGGACACAAGGTCCCTCTGGACTTTCAGATTGGGGGTCCTTGAGACTAGTTTCATTTCTAGTCAAGCTAGACTTATTGCCATTGCTAGCATTACTCACTTCACTATATTAAAATTTGCTGGACCGGCGTCACTCGGCAACTTACGCCTCCAATCTATAGGAATCCGTAAAGAAAACCATTAAGACGGAGTTCCTATATCATTTCTAAAACACTTTTCATTTTAAACGTTACCAACCTTTGAAATGAAATAAGACTTTTTGAAAGTCTGAAATCATTTTTAAATTCATTGTAGAAATTAGGTGATAAAGTTAACGTGGGGTAAGGTACATGAAAAGGAATTTCCATTTGGGAAAAGCATAGGTATTATCATTCAACAAGTATCAGTATTCAAAGTAAAGCATGATTGGAAAAGGAAACAGGCTATAGGCAGTATGTAAAACAAGATATGAAACTGGATATCAATATGGAAGAAGGTAAACGGAACAGGAATATGGTATTTAAGGTTTAGGTATGTTACTTGCCTTAAATACGCTTTCCTAGAAACCGAGGTCCTACTTCACTGTTATTCTACTTTAGCCTTTCTTTTTCCTAACATAGCGTCCTCACTCTTTGGATCCACATGAATAAGGACACTATTTCAGAATCTTTCTAAAATGTTTCAACATTCACCTTGAACATCTAAATCTAATCTACACTTAACGACCCCATTATATAATTTTTATACGTACTAGTATATCATACATAGCACATATGCCATATAATATTAAGCACATACCGCATAAATTAGTAACTATTCGATCTGCGACTTTAAGTTTGAAATTTGAGTTAGAAAATATTCTATCTTCTTAAAACAGAATTTTAAGAATAAAACTCTTTTGCGAAATATTTGACCATTTACCAAAGTAAAAGTTTAAGTTTATAAAATAGTTCCGAGTTCATATTATAGTTGAACTAGTTAGTTTTAAGTTAAACTAAGTATATTGATTAACTTCTCATTACCCAACTACTCTACTTAACTATTCATTAAAATAATAAAGTTATAACTTGAAACCAACAAGGTTGGAATAACATTTTATTAAACATTATAAGTTATGGAAGACCATCTAGTTACTATAAACATAAATGTACAAGTGGTTGCTAACCAAATTACGTTAGGTCCATTTAGGATTCTAAAGAAATTTCGGCAACATCTCCGCTGTACTATCACACTACCAGTCGGACACAAGCCGACACACAACAATCAATTCAATCCACAATCAATCATAATACTCATTTACGATCGAAGATAACTAATACAAGTCGTACTATACTACAACAACCGATTCATATAAGTCTTTATTATAGTCAAACACATTAGCAATCAACGACATCAACCAATTTCAATGAGACACATAATAGTACATTCCATCACATTGACAAATATATTCTAGCACATTTACTATATCAAAGCGAGATATAAGATTACACATCAAAATATCTTACATACAGACTATTAAAGATTAAAGAATAACTCGATCAGTCTCAAAAGAATGCCAATTTACTCTAACCGAATGAAGTCAAATGAAAAGTATGAAACATGAAAGTTGTAGAGGGTTTTGATATCTTTCCAAAATGACAAGACTCATCGAAAACGGATAATTAATGAATTCAGAAAATAGATAATTGGGGACTGCCTGAACAGAGTCAGCACTTGTTCACAGAAGTATTTTGACATTTGAGACCGCTAAATCACATAATATGACTCTAGGTTGTGAATGAAAAATACAGAGTTCGTGAAGAGCTTTTCAGAATAGTTTTGTTCAAAATTTTTGAACAAATTTACAATTTAATACAAAGTTTAAAAGTTAGTGTTTTAGTTTTGACAACAACCTGACCAGTTACAAGAATAGCAGAAAAACAGTGATTTACTAGCCGAATTATAAAAAAGTTAAAGAACGGAAGTCATAGGAAATTCATATATCTATCCAGGGACACCAACATCACTATCATACGATACAATTTGGATTTTATATGAATATTATAAGGAATCAGGTTGTTGCAACTCTAAAACAACTATCCACATCAATTAATTAACCATCTCAACTTATCATCTAATTATGGACTCAAAGTATACAATCAAAACTCAACTTATAACTCTTGAAATACTATTCTAAAATCTGAAATTTATAAAATTATCATTCAACTTTTAATTTCAGAATTTAGTTATCAAAAACATAATCTCTTAGTCCACCCAATAATTTTGATCAATAAAACCCAAAACTAATTGAAATTTTGATATGCATGACTCGTAAATATACAAACTAATTAACCAAAACTTAATAGCATTTAGATAACCTTATTTCATTAATGCGATTAAGAGTTAAGCCTTAAAATACCAAGAACAGTCATCATAAACCGACATCAAAAATGCATACTTCAATTTTACGAAAATTACCTCGAATAAGCAAGATCATTGACATGCAACCCTTTACACACCATTAACTACTAAAATTACTCAATTAATAGTAACTAAACTCAAGAAACATCATAACCAATCAAAACCAAGCTACCGGCTCACGTATGGTCATTGCCGGCAGCGACTTTTTCCTCCGAGAAGGCCATACGTGGCTCAACTCGGCCAAGCCCCCAAACTCCAAATGCAACCTTATTCCTCCATAAACAATCACAATATCACATAACTCAATCAAAACTTCTAAAACTAAAAAGTGGGTTTTGAAAAACTTTCATAAAAACTTAGGTCTAAGTTGTAGATGATAGAGAATGGAAAGAGGAGTGTGTTAACGGTTTAATTTTTGAAAATCAAGCATAGATGGTGGTTGCATGTAAGAGAGTGTAGAGAAAAGAGAGAACCGAGAGAGAAAAGAAAAGAGGGCTCGGGAGAAATGAGGAAGAAGTGAAGGGGGAGTCTGGTTTAAGGGGTTAAAAGGCTAGGGGCAGATTGGTAATTTCATAACTGTAAAACAATTTCTTTTGATTTTTTTTTAATGTAAAAATTTCTAAAATTGTTTTTGTAAAATATAAAACAGGGCTATAATAGCTCGGAAAGAATCATATTATATTTATAAAATGTAGAGAATGAAATTAGCTTTCTCCAAGTATTTTTAAAATAATTTTCTAACATATAAATAATATAATATGAATTTTACAAGATTTTTGGATGGTAAATGCAATAATGATTATAAAAATCATTTTAAAATACTAAATCACTAAAATAAATTCAACACATATTTTTATAAAGTCACTAATATCATAATAGAGATAATAAAATAAGAATCACGATTTTACCATATTCCAATATTTTTATAGGAAATATTTTAACACCATAAAAACTAAGTTTTTCATATAATAAATCAAATAATCTAATTCTAATTAAATTAACATATATAATCACGACACGTAAGCACGTAATCATCACGAATCACATAAGGCTTCCTTAAGAAGCATCTAACTTCCATTCTCACTTTATTTTCATAGTTACTCAAATTTCCGATATATAATATACGTCCTATTTGACGTATAAATCATTCCAAACGACTCTTCGGTTGTTCCTATCAAATCATAAGTCATATATCGACTCACAGAATATTAGTAAACAAATAAATCTCTATTTCACATAAATGCACAAAAGGCATATAATATATATTCAAAATTCACGGTCGTTACAAATAGTAGTTGAAGTGCAAATATCAACAGCTAAAATATATCAATCTCTTAAGTTAATCCTATACAACATGTCTATGGTGTTACACACAATCAAGATTTAAGCGTGTTGGACATACAAGCATGTATGCATTCATCTTGTAACAAGCCTATTGTATAGTAATGCAACACATTACTTACATGACCCCTTAACTGGTTAACCCTTTGTTTCTGTGTACAATCATGTTTTTATGTAGTATTTAAGTCACTATTTACAAACTCTACATGTAATTAAGCCAATGTAGTAGTTCTTAGAAGAAGATCTCTTGATCATGCCGTAAGTGAAGAGAAAAGTTGTCAAAATATTAATGGAGTTGCAGAAAAGTGGTGAAATTCTATTATGTTAGGATAACGAGAAGTCCATATCGAGACTTCACAAAGCTATGACAAAAAGTCCAACAAAAGGCTGTATTGCAAAGTCCTTAGTATTATATCGTGAAGTCACCATAGAGCAAAGTCATTAGAGCTATGTTATGGATCACCATATAGTACACTCTGATAAACCATGTCATAAACTCTAGACTTTGATAGCTCCGGTGAGAAGTATAGACCCTGATTACTATGTCGGGAAGTCTATATGTGGCATATATGTAATGCCCTGATCACGACCGCCAAATCAAAACTGGTACATCACCATAACTAGTACCTAAAGCATATTTTCCTAAGTTGAATATGCATCATCTAATTTAGTCTTGCGTGTACAAGACTTAAGATCGAAACTTGAAATATAATTTAAAAGAGAATAAGTCAACCTAAGAGGTTGAGTCAGCGTTCGGGTGTGGTATTATATAAGTGTGTAATTGAAATCATGAAATAATAGAACATAGTTATTTTGTTTCATAAAACTCAATACACACTAGCGACACCCATCGCTCTTCCTTATCTTCCCAACAAAATAGACTCGTATGACAACCCAGGTCCAATCCCGAGTCTTTTTCAAAAACCGGGTCAAGTCCCGATTCCAAGTCCACAAGCCCACCATATGCTCCCAAAAGATCATGATTTGTTGGTGTACTTAGTAGTACTACTTTACCTTATAAACTGAAATAAAGTCCTAAATCTCCTCGATATGGGACTCGTGTGTTACAAAATCCCCCACTTAAACTTCTAACATCCTTGCCAGGCCTGAACAGATAGCCCATAGGCTCCGATCTTTGCCTCTCGAGCCATTATAGGATAATACCGGCTGACTTCGTGTCCCCACCTCCGGACCTTTGTCAATTGAGGGATAATACCACTAGCCTTCGTGTCCCCACCTCCAGGAAACTTGACCCATCAAGCTTTCGAGAGTTGGTTCTGATACCATTTATAAGATTCGAGCCCAAAACTGAATGTATACGGGACGCAACAACCCCCCACAAGTCATTTAAAAAATACTAGCGATTTGGTACACATTAGTTATTGACTTATATCTATAAAGGCCCCAAATACTCTTATCCTTAGTTGTTAGGAAACAAGGATCTCAAATAATTAGGCAGAGGGGGAGTGAATGGCTTGTTATAAAATTTTCTTGGATTATAAAAACTGGATGCAAATATCTTATAAGAAATGATAAGCTATGAAAATAACTCAAAGATATTTGGTCAACTTACTTTATATCGATAAAGTAAATTGTTACTACAGCTCCAAGAAAATCAAGGTTGATTTTCTTGGTTTCTCTTAAGAACAAGTTCTCAAGTTTGCTTACAGAGAAGAATAGATCAAAACTCTCAGTACAAAATATCTCTCTATTCGCAATCACTAAGATGGGATGTGCACTCTATAAATAATGCATTTTACAAACAATTGTGCACACCAATTTACAGTAAGTTGTCCTAGCCAATACTGAGAAGGCATGTTGCACTTTGCTTGAGACCATCGTCATTTTATTAGTACCTTCACGTATCTTTAGCCGTGTGTCTTCTTTTCTTTCTGTCCAATTTAAGCTGTAGATTTGACATCTGTTCATGGACCATCTCCATGTACAAGATGCTGTAGCGATTTGTTCCATTAATCACAGAATTTTACCTTCATTTGTCTTCTAGTGAAATTGTCTAAGTGAATATATCGTAAACTCCGATATTTCCTTGACTTCAATATAAGACTTCGTGATATAGTATAGATTTAGACTTCACGATATCTAAACTTCACGACATAGTTTAAATGCTGACTTCGCAATATAGCGGACATCACGATATTCTCCACTTCACGGTATAGCTTTACACCACTTCGCTGTGTAGCTCTTCTAGACTTCACTATATTTGACTTGGAGTGTATTCTGCAACTTTATTTTCTTCAAATTGTCTTCAATCTACTGCCTGAACAATCTTTGATTGCACTTCTCCCAAAAAGAAGTATTCCTGACTAGTATTTACAAAAATATTGCATTGAAACTCCTAAACTCATTATAATTATTGAGCAATCTAGAAAAGATTACATAATAGAAGTAACAAGACAAGTACAATAGGAACCTATCACTACTACAAATGATAGAATTCGTTTGGCCATGTAAAGTGACATTATCACTTAAGTAGTCTTGTTATGATGGAATAGACATGTCACGTGCCTAACCATCTCCCCCAAATTGTGAGTAAGAATCTTAGGCACAATTTTCAAGTTTACTAACAAGCCTATCGTACATAAATTATAAAAAATTAAATAACTGTATGAACTTCAAGAACAATGTATATACTGGTGAAATTCAAAACTTACAGCACATGAATTGTTCCACCTTTATTTCTTCCTTGAAGGTGTTGTGGATGGATAACCATCTTTGAAAAAATCTTTTAAGGTCCTCAACACTTCAATTTTCTCTGTTGTTAACTACACTGGTTTTTTCTGCATCCTCTCAATGACTTGAACGATTGTACTTTTGTACTTCACAGTCAAATCTCTAGGAATCATCAGCTGACTTATATACTGAGGCCTGGTTTTAGACTGGTAAATCACAATTTTAGGTTTTGAGCATATTTCATGCAGCATTTGTGGTTGAATGTTGAGTAGGTCATCATAGAGATTCTTGTTTTTTGCTCTATTTCTTTCAATCGAGGAGAGAACTGCATCAACTTCAGTGTACTTCAGGTTCACCAAGGTGTCATATTGTAAATGCCAAATCAGTCTTTTGTTGTTTGACACCATGACTATTTCCTTCAGATACACATTGTTCACTTTTTTTGGCAGTAATGTGAAGAAGTTCACTCTACTCTTGATTAGTCTGAGGTACTCCAAGTGATCTCCTTTGACTTCCTCCTTAAGGGATTTTAGAAACTTCAGGAATGTTAAGTCATGATATACATTTAGCTTAGCTACCTCCTGAAGTTTGGCCTCTGTCAACAGTTTCACAGCTATTGGATTACCATATTTCTTCACAGGTACTTGACTAGTAGGCTTAGGGCTTAACATTGTGCTAGGAAAGAAAGTGCTATATACAATCATTGACTTTCCCTTCGCATCTTTCATTTCCACTTCAGGCAGCTTTATAGATTTGAATTCCTCATTTGCCTTCTCCTCTCCAACCCTTTGTTTAGACTTAGCTAACCTTGAATGCTTCTGATTAATAGCCTTCCTTATCTCCTTACCTCTGCTTTCATCCTTCTTCTCCTTTTTCCTTTCTTTCTCCTTCTCCCTCTTAGGCTTATTAGAGACTTTTGGCACTAGAGCCTCTACAGGAATGTTCAAATGCTTCATGATTAGAGTAAGCATCTGCTGCTGAGTGAGTAGAACATCACTAGTAGTTATAGTAGACACTTCCACTTTCTCATCCACCTTCTCCAACCTTGCCTTCAAATCAACATTCTCCTTCTTTAACTCCTGAACTGTCTTCTCCAAAGTTAGCATCTTGTCATGTAGTTGAGTAGAGGAATAGCCAGTTAAAGATTGTTCCTTAAGTGCATTCACTTGAGCTTCAGATATCTTATGAAGAGGCACTTTAGTTGGTAGCATATTCTCATATTCATTCTTCCACATTACTTCACACTTGGCATTGACAAACATGGTTTGCTCAATCAATTCTGGAAGAACCTTATTTAATTTGTCAGAAGAAGTTTGCATCTTAATAAAATCATTCTCCATTTTTCTAATAATGTGTTTGATTTTAGCTCCCTCTTTTAAGTTGGAAGAGATTTTTGGTAGTTCCTTCAAGAAATCGGTTTTGACATCTTTGATGTGGTCAAGAGTATATGTATTCAATGTCTCAACTTCATTCTGTACTCTCTTGCCTAAAAGATTCAGACATTTGAGATTAAGCTTGGTGGAGTCATTTAATGCCTCGTAGATGGCTGTGGGTGAGAGATCACTGGCACAAGATCCAGGAGACATAAAATACTCATGTATGATCTTAGATAGGGCTTCCTTCATTTCCAAACTGTAGTCTGCATCTAGCCAAGCATCTACATTTCCTTCCTCTTCAACTTCATTGACTATTTTGGCTTGCCGAGTTTTCATATCTTTCTCGTGCTCTAAAAGAATAGCCTGATAGTCAGCATTGGGGATGTTGGAGGTAGCCAAGTGTTGTACAATTTTTAGGAACCCATCTAACTGATCCTCATAGTCAAAGGACTCCGTCAATTTGAGATCAGTAAATGGTCTTATAGCACTGTCATGTTGCATAAGCTGCAGCTATTGATTGACAAAGTCAGAGCTAGGGCTAGGCTCCACTGGAATGGATGAACATTGCAAGCCATTTTAGTAAGTATTTGACTCCGAGAGTCCAGTTCTTGAATAACTGGGAGGTTTGCTAATGTCTCCACAGATGTGGGATGAATTACATCAATAGCCTCATTTACCATTGCTGGCAAGTCTTTGGTTTAAGTATGGAGATGAAAGCCCATTAAAGGTTAAGGGAAGAGGCTGGAGGGATGATTTGCATACTGGAAGATAGGGGTCTGATTACAAGGCTTCTACTTTGGACTTCTACCAGGGCTTCCACTATGGAATTCACCCATCAAGCTGCCATAGAAGGGTTGTCTAGGAGATTTACTATAGGGCTTCTTCATAGGCCTTCCCGAGGAGGTTCCTCATAGGCCTTCTCTCGGGATTTCCACCAGGGTTTTCCCTAGGTGGGCTGCTACTATTGAGGGGTTCATCTGCTACTATAAGCTACATTTATGGGATGTCTTACGGGCTGCATCTATGGGGTTCCTCTACAACCGTGGAAGCCCAAAAGAGGCAGTATTTTACTAGAAAATAACCTCTCTTCTAGCAGGGGCTAAAAGTTGGACTTTAATCATGTCTCTACCGCTTGAAAAGGATATACATGGTGTTATACATCCATACCAGAGATATATATGGGATATATATAGTTTGGATGGATTATTATGATAATTACATGGATAAAAAAGGTATCTGGTGGCATACGAGGAGTAGGAATCTTGATGGCAAGCCTAAACCTAGTTGGGTAAGAATTGGAAGGAGTTGTGGACTTATTAGAAACGTGGGCAACCCATCTTGGGAGAGTCTTAGGTCATTAGAACTACATGGGACTTGATTCCTATAAATATAGGATATGTAGGAACTTTGCAAAGGTCGGATCTCATTACAAAGATTTGTGGAAATACTTTAGCAATATACACTCCCGGAAGCTGGCCCGAAAACCTTACAAACTCAGTCCCGGAATAGTTACAAACATCACCTGATTCCAGCAGCTGAAGCCTACACTGCCACTGTTCGCAGGCCCGATTTCAAGCCTAAATCTCCGTGATTCGTCAGTTATCCATCAACAACCTCCATAAATATTGTACTAAATTCCTCCCACAACAGGTTTATTCCCACAAGAGATAATTTCCCAGCCCAGGTTATAGTGAGGTTCAGGATTGCAATTTTGATAATGATGGTGGAGTCACGATGGTATAGCTGCTCATGTTTTCTTTATTTTGTTGTCACAACCCGTGTTTGACTTTTCTAGGTTTCATGTACTGTTAGGTTTTATGTTCTGTTTCTTCGCCTACTGGTGGAGTATCTTGGCCTATCTTTAATGGGGTTGTAATGAGTCGGTTGGGTTTCTTGGCTTTGGACCTTAAAGTGTTACCGCACATTGTTATAAAATTTTAATTAAAGAAAAGTGATTGATAGACCAAAGTTCAATTATTATAAATTTTTTAATAAATAATAAACATGGGAGCCAAATTAGTTATTTTATCATGAATAAATTTCTCATGATTAAATTGTATCAAAAATTTAAAGTTCATGTTTGGCTCTTATCTATATTATCCATACTATATTATAATAAACGAAATATTTAAAGTTTGGTAGTTGGTCAGTTAGTATAGTATTTGCTGAAATTATTTTTATTTTTTTTTGCTAAGTAAAATTATTTAATTTTCTTTACTTAATTATTCCTGTTATTTTTATTAATTGCCCTTACTTGATTATTTTTAGGACCTATTTATTTTAAATCTATTTTAATTCTAATTAGTATATAAATCAATTAACTTTTTCGACTAAAATATGTTATTTTTTTATTTTTTCCAGCTAAAACACCTTTATCTAAATATCAAAGGGCTATTTAATAAAAGAAAAGAAAATATTATAATTATTAATAACTCATATTTAGTTCCTCATTACTATATAGACCAGTTAATTTTTTCAATTAAAGCACGTTACCTTTTTTATTTTTCTCAATTAAAACACCTTATTTTTAAAAATATTGCGGACAGTTCTATTTAATGAAATAAAATAAAATATTATAATTAATCAATTAACTTTTTCAACTAAAATTCACATGAAATTTTAATTATGCAATATTAAAAAAATCATGCATGGCATGAGATATAAGTTAGTATTATTAAGATCGAGACATTACAATTTTGGTAGCCGACTGGTCGATACGATACTTTTTTGGTATTTAGAATTTATTACTTCAATTTGTTATTTAGAATCTAAAATAGAATATAAACACACATTTTTTAGATCTAATTATTTTAATTTTTTTAAGGATCATATTATTTAAAAGTTATTATTATTGGCCTAAATATTTTACAAAACTATTTTAAGTAAAATAGATAAAATTATTTATTTTATTTTTAATTCATTTAAAAATTTATTTCAATTAAAATATTTAATAAAAAAAGAGTAAAAGTTTGTCTCTTATCAACCCATATCCTGGACTCTCGTCATCTCAAAATTTATTTTTACATAGTTTACATCAATCTTTAAAATAAATAATA
>PHNY01022761.1:0-18958 GCA_003724115.2 Anethum foeniculum | reverse complement strand
TATGTATATATATGATTATTTATTTCTTTTTTAAACTATACTTTAAGATTTGAAATTTATGAGAGTATTAAGATATGAACTTTGACTTGAAAAGAAAGTTTTAGCGAATAATAATCTGATAAAGAAATTTTAGGAAAATTATAACATGGTAATTTAAATTAAGGAGAAAGTTTAAGAGAAAACGAGGTAATTAACTTTTGACTTGAAAATAAAGTTGAAAAAATGATAATATGGTAGAGAAATTTTAAGAGAATAATAAGATGGTAATTTAATAACTTGAGTTAAGATTAAAGTTTATTGATATAGTACAATAATTTTAGAATAATATAATAAGAAGGTAATTTGAGTTAAGAGGAAAGTTTAGGAGAATATACCATAATTAAAAATTTCTCTATCTATTAATTCAAAAAATTAAGAAAATTAGAAAAATAGAATGAGGCGATTTGAGAGGCGCCACATAAACGCCTCTATCTTCTCCTTTATATAAGTGTATTGATTGATTGATTGATGATTGATTGATTGATGTTTTGAGCTCAAAAGGTAATTGATTAATTATTAGTAACTACAATATTATTATTATATTTTATTAAATAGACTTTTACGTAATATTTTCGGAAAAAGAGTTATTTTAGTTGGGTAAAAATGAAAAAGGTAATGAGTTGTAGTTGAAAAAGGTGATTGGTTAATATTAATAATATTTATTTTGTTATTAAATTAAATTCATACGAGAAATCTAAAAATACAACTTTTTGATTATAATTTAACAAAATAATTAATTCAAAATTATCTTAAATTGAGCTTTTCTTTCAATTAAGATAAGTACGGATGAATAAATCTTTCTACGAAACTTATCACGATAAACTATAATAATTGATATAATAGTAATAAAAATATATAACATATCTTTTTTTCCAAAACAAAAGATTTAACATAATACTAGCACTAATTAAATGGTCAACAGCAGCTGCCCTGTAATATTTTGCAAGTAAAAAAATAATTACGTACAAAAAATTTTACAAAATTACTTTCCTTTTTGAATGTATAATGTATCTATAAAATCAGAAGTCAGCCCATGCCCTTAATCTTATTCTTCTTTTTCTTGTCTCCAGGCGCTCTCACTTGGTTATCAACTTGAAGATCTGTTCACTTTGACCCTTTTGTTTTTCATGTTCCAGGTCAGATCCTGTTTTAAATCTTTCATTTTCTTCATGACCCATATCTTTTAATCACTTTGTATGGTTATTTTTGTACTGTTTGTATATGTTTTTATAGTTGTATGGAATGGAAAAAGATTTGATTTTGACAACTGGGTTGTTTTTTTATTGTCTTGTTTGTGATTCTTGCAGATCTAATTGAACTTTACTAGACCCTTTTTTGTTTTTTCAAGAAACCATGTCAGTTTTGCAAGAAGATGATGATTCTATTGAAATTAGAGATGTTTGGAATGATAATCTTGAACAAGAATTTGCTTTGATTCGTGAAATTGTCGATGATTATCCGTATATCGCGATGGATACTGAGTTTCCGGGTGTTGTGCTTAGACCCTTGGCTAATTTTAAGTATATTCATGATTTTAACTATCAGACATTGAAGGATAATGTTGATATGTTGAAGTTGATTCAGTTGGGTCTTACTTTTTCGGACAAAGATGGGAATTTGCCAACTTGCGGGACTAATAAGCATTGTGTGTGGCAGTTTAACTTTCGGGAGTTTAATGTGAGTGAAGATATATTTGCGTACGATTCTATTGAGTTGTTGAGACAGTCAGGGATTGATTTCAAGAAGAATATTGAGATGGGTATTGATGCGAATAGGTTTGGGGAGCTTTTGATGTCGTCGGGGATTGTGTTGAATGATAACGTGCAGTGGGTGACGTTTCATAGTACCTATGATTTTGGCTACTTGCTCAAGTTATTGACTTGTCGAGATTTGCCGGATATGCAAGCGGGTTTCTTTGAATTGATCAATATGTATTTTCCGGTGGTGTATGATATTAAGCACATGATGAGGTTTTGTAATGGTTTGCATGGTGGACTAAACAAGCTTGCAGAGATCTTGGAAGTGAAGAGGTATGGTATCTGTCATCAAGCGGGTTCAGACAGTTTGCTTACGTCATCTGCATTCAAAAAGCTCAAAGATGACTATTTCAACTCCTCGGCAGAGAAATATGCTGGTGTTTTGTATGGTTTAGGTCTCGAAAACGGACCTGAAACTAAATAGAGATCACTTATGTATGTTTTGTTTGATTAGATGGGCATGTATTTGTACACAATTGCCACGAGGTTGTTACATTTTAGTTCGTTATTGATTTAAATTTCACTTTTCTTGGTCCATCTACATGTAACCGAGCCCTAGCGGGTGTTGTAGTTCAAGTGCTGTAAATTATTACAGTTAATGTTTTAATAACAATTTTAACATCTCAGTTAATATATACTGAGGTATTAGTTTTTAACACTTCTTTAATTTGTTTCTCAGTTCCTTGTTTTTTTATTTAGAGCTATATTAAATGAATTTGCATGGCTTTAAGTCTTCACAAAGTACAATAATAATTGCATAGTGAACATCTATGGATTGAGTAATTATGTAGTTTTTACTTTTTATTACTCTTGACTGGATACATTGGGTGATGCTCAATGTTTACGTGAGTAATAGTAGATGCTCTTTGTTCTATAACTATCGCTTCATGTATTTTGAAGTGCTTTTGTTCTTCAGAAAGGTTGTGGAAGTTCAAAACAATTGCATTCATCCATGTTACTGCTGCCAACTATTGTCTTTTTAAAGTGCTTGCAAAAGGAACACTTTGACTAGTAAGTTCTGCAGGGAGGGGATAAGAGAAATTTCTAACATGACAGGACCTACTTTAAATTGGACGTAACAGAAAGAGAGCTGAGATGGTATAGTTTTCTTTTCTCTCTTTCAATTGTACTGCTATCTTCTTTGTGCCTTCTATCCGGTATTAATTACATTAGACAAAGTTATTAGTTATCTTTATAATTGTGATTGGTAGTATAATCTTTGGGTTCATCTCATGTCTTTTGGTCATCATTATGTATTATTTTCTATAATATGATATCCCTTATGCTGTTATTGTTATCCAGTTTAGATAAGCAAATTTAGAAATCGTATAGAATATGCTAAACAAGTTAGTTTTCTCCATCTGTCGACTTCAATTGCTTCACCAGCACGTCTCTCCGTATCTCATAGTTCCATAACTTTCTATTTTTTTTCTTTGCAGCTTTAAAGTTTAACAGCTATATCAGTCTAGATATGTGACAGCTTTTTCTTTGGTTCCATAAGGTATTTTATCTTCAGCTTGCAATGTATGCAGTTTTTCTTTGGTTGCAAATCATTAACTTTTCAAAGTACAAAGGCCTGTGTATGGATCTATACGAAGTAACTCATTAGATATTTACCTTATCAACAAAATCTTTTTTGGCTGTTAGTTGTCATAATTATCTTGAGTGCATTTACTTTTAAAACTTGTACTTTGAGTTATCTTACGTTGCAGATACCGTAACATATCAAAGCTAACAATTGAAAGAAAACTGTATAGTATTTATCCACCTCTGTTATATAGTAAACTTATTTAACCCTTAATATTGTTAAATTTTTTCTTTAATCTATTATTGAACTTCCTTTTCAAGTTTTTACCAGCATGGAGGAAATTCTGCTGGTTAGTTACCAGGTAGGGAACTTGACAATAGTGTAGTTACTTCTACCTAGTAGAGGGGCTCAGGCTTCAATAGAAGCATCAGGCTTTGGTTGAAATAATTTTATGATGTTTTAGTTTTGGTTGGTGATGTTGGTCGAAGATAATCCGAAGATAATCATGTCATTAATGTTTTATTGCTATTGAATGCAATTTTGTGTTTCTCTTTAGATTGTGACTGATGTCTTTTGGGTTGGACTCCTATGAAAACTATAATTCTATTCCTTTGTTTTAGTAAAGTTTATCTCATCTCCCTCAGCGTTGTTTTAGATTAGCTAAAACACAGATTCTGATCAGTTAAGGTTTCATTTTAATGGTCCAATATTTCTTATGACTATTTCTGGCTTGTAAATATAAAACCAAAACTTGCTGTAGGACAAAATAAAGAAACATAAATAGACCAATATCAAAGGCTCCAAATTCCCAGAATCAGGCCCAAGAATAAGAGATATTAGAAAATTTTGGAGTCATAAGTTGTTTAATATTATCTTGATTATGATGATTACATTTAGGATTATCTTTAAGAATAGATTATAATTATCAGTTAGTTCTTTTATTAGTTTTGGGGGATCGTTTAGCAGCTCATAATTAAGGATTGCAGTGTGCCTTTTTTTTAGTTCATATAATACTGTATCAACTAAATTGTTTTGAGATTAGTGACCTTCTTCCGGGTATCAGATCCTACTGATCCAAACCCATTCAAGTTCCAAATTTTACTGACTACCCCGAGTGTTGAAAATTTATGCCAATTGTAATCGTTTTTTCTTGCCTTGAAGCTATTTGTCCAACACTTAGTAGGATTAACAAAAACCCGGGCTTCCATTTAGGTTTCCTTTTTCAAGCATCACATATCTCCGCTTATACCTCTATTATCTTACTTGAATCAGAAGTGTGTGTGTGTGTGTGTCTGCAATCCTCAGTTGTAGGTGCTTTTAGTATACGGGTCAGATCTGCGTAATTGGAATATCTTCTCCTCAATTTTCTCGAGGTTAACTTTATCTTAATTTCCTAGAAAGGACTATTAGATTTTTGTTAAATATTTTGTTGATATTCTCCTTTTCTAATTTGCAAACCTTCATCATTCTCTTTATTGATAGTTGAGAGTGTCGACTTTGGATGCATGCAAGGTGTTTCGGAAAATTTTGCAACAGAAAGGTTGAATTTTGGATCTAATCAAAGAGTTTAATTTTCTTTATCAATGTAGATTTTTGTTATCTCTTTATGCTTCATGTTTTTGTACGTATATTATTTTCCTAAATTTTCAATCTAAGCTTTGCTTATTTTATTATATAGTTCTTTACTTGCAGGCACTTTTATTTTCGGACTCGGACCGAGATTTGCTCTCTTCTCTGCCAATCCTACAAGGTCAAATAGATCGAACTCTATATTCTCTTAAATTTATTAAAGACGAGATGATGAGATTTATCTACTGTTGTCATGAATACTTTAGTAGAACCAAAATGGCAAATGTGGAAATTTAAGCAAGGGGCTCTGCTCATTTAGTCTACACCGGTAATGCTGAGTTTCAGATTGTTCTTGACAATGATCTCATATTAATATGACAGAGTTTAGCATTTTTGTCTGCACTTAGTTAAGGTATTTAACTTCTACCAAGACATTAGTCCCTCATTTTAAAATGTTTGACCAGTCCTGGTACACATTATTAGAATATATTCCAAGATATCCAACAGTTTTACTTTTGTTCTCTTTTACTTTTTGATTTATGTTGACTTATTCGAGGAAAAGTTTTGTATATCTTAGAATTTGGTGTCTCTCTCGTCTCTATCTTATATCCCAAATATATATATTTAGGTGACAGTCAAAGCTCTTTAGAAGGATCAAATTATTAATTGTGTCCAGTTCTTACGAAATCAAGTTGAGCTAATCACCAGCTGATTGTGAGAAATTTATAGAGAAAGACATATTTATCAGAGTCCAAGTAAATATATGGCTATCTGCATCACTTTTCTAGAAATAATGGTTGCACATTTAATTAGATACACATACACTCTTATCTCCATCTGTTTATTTCAAAAAATTGCCTTGGTCCGGTGCATTCAAATAGTATGTGTTCAAATAATAATGTGCATTCGAAATTGTTAAGGAAGATCCATGACCATTAAACATACTGTGAACTGGATTCTTCTGTGCCACGTATTGAAATATGCTCAAAGTAGGACATGATAACATGTTTTGTTTCAAACCTAGAAAATTTGAGCTTTATTTTGGCAGAAACAACTGCCTCCATTCAATAGTTGATTTCAACTTATTTTAGTTTCCTTTTGACATGCGAATTTGGATATGCATTATGCAGTAGTTGCACATCTAACCAATAGTACCTGCAATTGGTAGGAAGTAGGGAATGATGTAATATTTGATGATAAGAAACATGAAGCCCTGGGAGAGGTGAATCTGGAGAAGGAGACTGCAAGGTTGAGAATCTCGTAATGGAGCAGTTGATGGTGAACGTCAAAGGTTCCATAATTCCCTGGGATAGCCAGCGTAATGGAGCAATCAATGGTGAACATCAAGGGTTCCATCAGGGAATTAAATGAGCTGGTGGATAGCCAGCTATGGAGTATAGGCTGGATGCGAAACATGCTGAGCATAGTATTGGAGATGAGACTGATAAATTAATAAATTAAGTTATATATAAAAAAAGGTTACAAGTTAAGCAAAATGAGAGTTCTGATATGCAAGTCATTTTTTGTAAGCAGAACTAAAAATATCAGGCCCCAAAAATAACAAATGACCATAGGAAGGCATAAACTAAAAATGTATAGTCAATATAGTCAAGTAATAAAATTTTTAATGCAAAGTCAGTTGAAGTCTTTGTATTTTTGTTATCAGTGGTTTTTTATCTAGTTTGTTAGTGATGTAATACTGACGGCCTGTTTGGCTCCTTCATAAAATAAAAACTTACGTACTTATTTCGCAAAAAAAAAATCACATCTTCATATTAATTTTTAGAATTAAGTATTTAGGAAGGGTTTAGTATTATTTATATGCAGAAAATAAGTAACTTATTTCAGAAAAAAAATATAGTTTAACATATTTTTTTCAAAAATAAGTAATTTAAATAAGATTTGCCAAACGAACTCACTACCCTGTAGATGGGTGAAGTCTAGGTATTTTGAGTTGGGTTGATGGGATAGTTTTGGCTGGACTATGGTTGATGGATTTTTATGAATGCCATGGGCTTTTACTTTCATCAAGTTGTCTCTTGCTTAAATTTTTTTTTTGAAGTTGTCTCTTGCTTAAAATTTTCTTTTGAAATGTTCCATACTTATTTTCAACCTATTCAAGGACATATACTTAATGGTAATTTAAGTAAAGTTCTATAATTTCATATCACTACTAGAAAAGCGGCTAAATTCAACCGTAAAAATTCGGTTGAATTTAGTATATATATAACAGGAAACGGTTGAATTTACATTAAATTCAATCGAAAGACACCGGTTGAAAATAAGGCCGTTGAAATTAACTTTCCGGTTGAATTTAAGGTTAAATTCTACCAGAAATGGTTGATTTTATTAAAATTATTTTCAACCATTTATGGTTGAAAATAAATTCGGCCAATTTTTGAGATTGTAAAAATATTCAAATTTCAAACTTGGTGCAAATTTTTGAATTTTGAAATTTGAAATTTACCGTCTTGAATTTATTAAATTCAACTGAATATGGTTGAATTTGTAAATTCAACTGGATATAGTTGAATTTATAAATTCAACCGGATCCCGTTGAATTTAACCCGTCTTATTTTTTTAAAGAAGCAGCAGATCTGCTGCTACTACCTCTAGCTTATTCATTTTTTAACTTGTGCCGCATGCTATTATCATTTAAAAGTTAATACCAATTATTTTAGTATTTTTAATCAACACAAATATCACAAAATACATATTTTCCTTTACTAATTCAACAATAAAGAAAAGTTAAAATTTACATTAACTAATAAAAATTTCACTATACATAGAGAGTTACAAATTAAACTCAAAATTCCTAATGTGATTTCAAAACATCATTTTGTTTCTTGAAACATCGGAGCTATTTCAATTACCGGAAACACATTCATGGATATGCTTTAAATGCTGCAATGATTTTAGACACGAAAATTATAATTCTCCAATTTAATTTTAATGTGTTAGCTTTGTATGAATAATGACTTTTTGGAGAGAAATTGTTTTTTAAATATATGTTGTGTATATTTATATATACACATATATGTGTGTGTATATGTATATATGTGTATATGTGTAGGTGAAAAATTGGGGAGAGAGAAGAGAGAATGAAAAATTGTGGGTTAATTATTATGTATGTGTATATATATGAGAGCCATATGCTGGGACAAATTGGGACCTTTAGATTATAAGTTTAGGGGTTACACCTATATCGTTGGATCTAATTCACACGGATTGCTGACATGACACTGAGTATAAATTCAACCGGATATGGTTGAATTTATAAATTCAACTATTTTTTGGTTGAATTTATAAGTTACATCTATATCGTTGGATCTAATTCGATTGCTGACATGGTACTGANNNGGATATGGTTGAATTTATAAATTCAACTATTTTTGGTTGAATTTATAAATTCAACCAATTGTGGTGGAATTTAAATTTCAACTTACTTTGGTTGAATTTAACTCTAAATGCAACCAAATTCCGTTAAATTTATAAATTTAAAAAAAATTCATTGATTTCATAAATTTAACCAATTAATTTTTTTATATTAATTAAGAGACAATAATTATAATAATAAAATATATAACAAACACATATACCGTTCAATCATTTAAATTCAATTGAATAGAATAAAAAAGTTTACCTTATTAGTTTTAATATGTCACGGTATATAAGTTTTACATTATCATTACTTGTGATATTACTAGGTTAAATGTTAAAATAATAAATTTATTGGACAAATTATATTGTTCAACCCGATTTCAATAGCAAACCTATGTCGGGGTCGCGTCAAATTTATCAAATTTTCAAGTTGGAGTTTGAATTTTTTATTGACAAACACGATTTATTAGAAATCTTATTTTTTTTATTAATAAAGAAATAAAATTTATTCTTATTGCAATACATAAGTCCATAAATATCATAAAAAAAATCCAAAAAGTATCATAATATATTTATCATATTGATATGATTTTACTAATTAATTAAATATTTTTTTCTAAAATGTAAGAAATTTGGATCATAAAATTTCTAACGTAAGAACGTGGATGAAAAGCTGAGAACTAATTGTTTATTTAAATATGTAGTAGGAGTGGTCACAAATTAGGTTAATTTGCATAATTTGATCCAATCTCGAAATGATCTGAACGGAAATTAAAACGTAATTCCCTGATTCAATTATGTTAAATTATAGAGCAATTTTATATTAATTATATATAGCAAATAGCATAAATATTATTGATTATTTATTTATCAACTTATTATATATATTAATTGATTCTAGATTACTTTCAATAAAAATAATTTTAGAAAACTTTATGTTATTTTCTGTATCCAACATTTATCTCATGTTATTAAACATTAGTCATGTATGATTAATAAGAGTGATTTACTCTGCTATATAGAATAACTTTTCTTATTAATTATGTGTATTTAAAAAATGAAAATTTAAGTAAGAGAGATATTATTTTATTTTCAAATTTCCTAATCAAGTTTCGCCGTGCATCGACAAAATTCGCTAATCTAAATAAATTAAAGCCGAAATGAGTGATTCAAATTAAAACCGAAACGAGTGATATAATTTTTCTAGATTATGATTTATGAATTAATTTAAACTTCTTAAAGAAAAAAACTACTATATAATTTGATTTCGATTTGACATCTCTACCGAATCAAATCGAATCAGGATCACCCTAATATGCAATTTAATTCAATAGAAAATGTATGGAATAAGAATAAGGTAGTGGTGCGCAGTTTACAAAAAGCCGATCGAGATGCAATACAAGCTAGGTCTGGTTTCCTCTGGAGCTAACACGTAGCGACACTACAACGTACAATTAAGACACGTACCCCTGTACGTGGCATGCATGCAGACCCAAAAATATGGTATATGAGGAATTTCTAAACCGTACCAAGCCAAACATAACAAACAAAACAAATCTCAAATCATACAAATGGAGAAAAGTAGTACTACAGGGGATCAAAAGAGTACTGGTACCGCTGTTGGGCAAGATAAAAAGAATATAGAGAAAGGGCTGCCAACAGAAACAAGTCCATACACGCAGTACAAAGATGTGGAAGATTATAAGCAACAGGGTTATGGAACGCAAGGTCATATGGAACCTAAGCCTGGCCTTGGCGCAGCTAACTCTACTGATGCACCCACAGACAGTGTTTCCTCTCATGCTCCTCTTCCTAAAGATAACTCACCTGTTTAAGTTTTGATTTTTTTTCTTTTCTATCGAGTCATGTCTAAAGACAAATATGTGCGTGAGTATTTAAATTCACAAAAAAAGTTTGTTGTTTCTAATTTCTTATCTTGTACGGAACCACTTGTTTTTTGATGTTTGTACTTTAGTTCTATAGAATTAGAACTGTGTAATTCATGTTTTAGCATTAGCACTGATAAATCCAGTTTCAATTACTATTTTTGTTATTTATGGATCCAGCTTCAATTGATGTTGTTCTTCAAAGGTCTATCTCAAACCTATTCAAATGAATTTGGACAACAGTATTTATTTGATAAATTGGACTTAATTATTTTTAAAAATTTGAGATAGCATAATTATTAAATAATTATAAACAACTGTGAATAAATACATTATTTAAAATGTATTTGGTTATAAATATAATACAATTGGAACACATTTAGAACATATCTTCTCTTTTCTTCCTGTTACAAGATTTATAATTTAGACAAATTTTTTAATTTTGGTTGTACTAGCTAAATATACATTTTTTTTGGGAAGGATTCATCAAAATAACATCTTTTATAAATTTCATTAGCAAGCAGTAAACTTATTTTTCTAGTCTTTCTAGCAACTTCACAAATTTTATCTTGTTTCTAGGTTTTGTCAAAAAATAATTAATTTTTTTTAATTGTTTTTACAAACCAAGGCAAAGCCCAAAGATATATTGTACTCTGAATGGATAGCCCTTGATCAATGACTTTGATAGTCTTAACTCTTTGGTATCAAAATTTATGACTTCAATTAATGTTAAAATGACAATAACGTATTGCTCAATGTTCTTTTTCACAATTTTTGAGTGTCCAACAACACTAACATTTATGCTAAAAATATTTACCAAGCACATATATTTGTATGTACATGGAACATGACAAAATTATTTAGCAAGTATTTATTTTAGGGCCTACAATATTTTAAAAGTAATATTGAACATTCATGAAGTAGGGGCGGGGTTACCCCACTCAAATTCTACCATACTTTTCTTATTAATGATATGCAATAATTACCATTTATTGTAATTTAACAAATTTCATATATATGGATTTCTTGAATTTGTTGAATAAAATCTCACTAAAATCAAGGGGAATCTAATTAATCTAATGGTTAGTAGATTTTTTTAAAATAATTAGATTTATATGTCTTACAATTAATACGTGTTGTAACAAATGTGGAGATAAAGGAGAATGAGAATTGAACCGAAATACAATATTTGGTTTAGTCTATGTGGATGGGAAAATTGTGACTTTATAAAAATCATACTATATATTGTGAAAAATTGTGAACTAAATTACATAGTAGTGTTAAATAATTCTAGACTAGCTTAGCGAAAAAATAAAAATAAATTAAAATTCTAGATTAAATTTTGAAATGTTAAAAAGAAAGAAGCTTTTTTCATGACGATCTTGTCAATTCAATTTCATAAAATTTGAATTTTTATATTAATTATGAGCATATACAATAGGTAAGATAGTTGAGAACAGTCCAAATTAGGGAAAAATGTTATTAAACTCAAAATGAGTATATTTTGAGCACCTACGTGGGAGACAACTGTTAAAAATTTAAAGTTACCGGGTTGTTACAAAGTACTATCAATACACTCGCATGTCTTATTTGCACCCAAACTTTGTGTCTCATTTCATTTTTGTTTCCCTCTGACAAATTTAAAAGAATCATAAAAAACCCACTGTCTTAATCTTGTGTTCTGTCCCTGTGTCTGAAAGCCTCACAAAAAGCCATAATGGAAGAAGATGGGGATGATTTTGGTACCCTTTATTCTGATATACTTAAACCCTGTTCTACTGTTAAAGAACCCAATTTTTTTAATGATCACAAACCCTTGAATTTTCATGCTACAAGTGATTTCTCTGCGAATGCATTCAAGGACTTGAAAGAATATGATGAGTTTTTGTTATCTGAATGTGGGGTGAATGGTGGTAAATTGTTACCTGAATGCAAGGTTGATGATGAATTTGATGATGTGATTTTTGATGTGGAAATGGAACAAGAAGAGGCTGACATTGATGGTAGGGGTTTAGATGGAGATAATGAGATTAATGTGCTTGTGGACGTGATGGATATAGAAAATGATGATCTTGAACCAGAATATTTAAGGAGTGATACAGGTGGTGACAGTGTATATGAGGAAGAAAGCGAGAGTGATGAGTCTTTTGATATAATCATTGATGATGATGATTTGAATGATCACAATGTAGGAAGTGATAAAAAATATGCTGAGAAAAAAGAGTTGGGTCTTTTAAGAATTGGATCTTTTAATGATCTCGACGATTTAGATGATCTTGAGCCTGGGGAGATTCCTGGGATGAAGGCTGAGTTGGGAACTGATGTTGAGCCTAGAGTTGGACAATCATATCAATCCATATATATGGAGTCTAAGGTTCGTTCTTTATTTGATATCTGTGAGTGTTGTCGTTATTTATCTTGGTTTCTTTGTGTGTGGAACAGATATCTTAATATTCAAGCTGAATGTAACATAAATTTGTTGTATTTTAATTCTATGGCAGAATGGTTTTTGGAACATGTTGTGAAGAGTCGAGCATAGGTGTCCTCAATTTTATGAGAATTTTATTGCCTTCATATTTACTTCATGCGCTTGAATAATCTTTACGATGCTAAATTTGTTGCACTACCAAGCTATTATTTGTTCTTCTGCTTAATCATGTTTATTGTATGTGTCTTATGCTCTTCATTTCCTTGATGTACATATATTTATATTTTCATTTTATTGTCTGCCAGGGTGCAAGATCAGTGTTTATGCCTCCAACATTGGACGACTCTAAAGCAGAACAAAATCAAGTCAATCCAGTTCGTAATGCAATATACAATTATGCTGCCACCAGATTCCGCTATCTCCCTGCACATTTCAGGTTAATAAATTAATTTTTCAAAACTTTTTATTTCTTATCAACCCTATCATGATAATTAAAAGAGCATACCTTGTTAATTTTTCAAAACTTTGTATTCTTTAATTAACTTTATCATGGAAATTTGGAGAACCAACTCTAAAAAAAACATTTTTTCAGTCAATTGTTTGTGGCAAAACAATCAGAATCATAGAAATAGGGGGTCAAGTGCCTAAAACGTCAGTAGAAAGTCAATTGGTCCATTGTAGCATCTTTTAACGCCTATAGAATATGTGTTATCTTATTTCTTACCTATTTGAGTTATTTTTAATGGGCTATATCAGTGAACAAAATGAAGTCCAACTCAAATAATAGAAGAAACATTTGAGAGGAAATAAGTAAATCAGTGTGGTCAAACAGGGCAATCGCAAACTTATATATTGAGATTAAGTTACCTGAATGTGGAAATTAGAAGAGGGCAGTGTGGGTGATTCTCTGGTGAATCCGTGTGGTTGAGTCGCCAATTTCTAGTAAAGCACTGTGTAATAAACATATGTTACTTGCTTGTCTTTTTAAATGCGTTTAGAACCTGCGTTTATGAGTCAGATGTTCTTCATTTTTTTTCCCCTTAAACTCAAGACGCATTTTTAATTTGCGCATCTATATTGCACATATCTAAAATGCGTTAAGCGCTATTAACATGGGCTAAATTTTTCCAAACGTCCTATTTTGGAGATTATGCCTTAAATTGTGATAGAAGGGCCAACACCCTTTGCTTATTTTGTTCAGAATAGCAAAAAATATGTAATAGGCACTTTTTTCTTTATGTTTATCTAGAGGCTACTATATGATAGTTAGCTCTTTACGAGAATAACTTCATAAGGAATCTTAGATTTGAACAGACTAAGAAAGGAAGTTAAACTTTTAAGATTTTGGATTATCTTTCCTAACAAAGTAGTCACAAATAGTGTTTGGGCTATTAAGCAAATAAATAGATTTGTATAAATAGCATGGAATAACTAAGAGTACGCTTCAGACGATCTAACCAAGCTGCTGATATAAAATTGAAAGTCAGAAAAGAAATTTGCCTAATGACAAAGACCTTCTCATGAATTTTAGACTAGTATTGACCACTAATTGCACCGAGCTTTTCCAGTTCTCCCTTATTTGTTTTTGACGTATTATGACAGGATTTTAGTATACACAGACAACTGCTACTGAATTGGTGTAAACAAACTTTTTGCATGCTATTAGTAAAATTTAACTCACAACATCCGCAGAAAACACTTCCGTTATCCTGAAGGTAGATTAGATTCTCCACTGTATGCAGAAGGCACTTTAAAATAACTTGTAACGTAATGGTTTATTAAAGAGACACAGAGGGAAGAAGTTGGATGTGTAGTTCCCACCATTTTCTTTTAAGTACTTAATGCTGATACTGTAAACAATAGTGTGTCTGTTCTTCTATCCGTTGATTGTTTTCTGAACTCATGACCCCCCAGGAGAGCATTCAATCTAGAAGATGATTATTCCGGATATAAACCATGGGAACGCCCCGGTGTTAACTTGTCGCATTATTTCAACTTTGACTTGGATGAGGAGAATTGGCAGAATTACTGCAAACAGATGGCAAGTATCAACTGTTGGTTTTTAGAGTTCGAGACAATGCATACTGATGTTGTCATTATTTTGCAGAAACAACTACTCCAGACTTCTCCACCAAGTAAGGCTGTTGGCTATAAGAGAGAACAACTGCAATCGGTAATAAAAGCAATTGTATTTGTTTGTGAAATAGTCAAGATGTAATCACACAACAGAAAATGACTTTAAGAATTACCAACCACAAGAAGGATTACAAGAAGCACTCACTAGTTGTCCTTGTGGTCCGCTCCCCGTTTTCTGAATAATACCAAATAATGTGATATTGAAAAAACATTGTATTGATATTTATTTAGTACATGCAAATTTGAACTTTTATTTCTTTTCTTGTGAAAAGAAAAATACTCCAGCAAAACGGATCGGAGAAGCGATACAAGTGCTCATTAGCCGCGGTGAACGATTTTCCTGCCTACAGAACCACCACCAGAGGGAATGTGATTCAGATGCAATCATCGAGGTATTCTATGTTTTTTTACAGTAAATGAGGTAGTCTATGTTCTAGTCCACAATATAACTATTAAAATGAATTTAAATATGATCAAGTCTACTGTTTATACTGCAATATTGAAAAAAGCATTCTTGCGGCCCAGATTGTCTTCGTGGATTCCCCCAATGATACTGAATCATTTACTAAAGATCTAAAGGATCGTGCTCTCCGTGATCATAAAAAATGTCCAACTACGATTCACAAGATTGTTGGTGGTGATAAGATCCTTCCTTTCCCCTTATATGGATCTTTTCACCGAATTTATCATGAAGAGAGGTACATCTTACAAAACTTCAAACTTTTCTGTTCCTCTTGTTCGCTGTTCTTGCTCCATGTTAATGTTTCTAGTATTTTGCAACTGTGTGGAACTTATGTATATATATAGAAACTAGCTTAATAAAATCCTTCTTATGTTGGTAACTTTTCCATTATGTGCTTAAACTTTCAAGAGATGTTAGTGGTATTTAATTTGTGCAGATCATAATGATTTCCAAATCAACCTTATGTGCCCCAATGTTTTTTTGAATCTAAAACGATGGTTTCAATTGGGGCACTAATCTCTTAATCTATATCTTCCTAATGTTGAAAGTGTATCTTTATGTCACAAACTCACATGAAATCAGCAATAACAAAAGGTACATCCTTGTGAATCTGATAGTAATTGTGAAGCATAAATACCAATCTTATGTCTATATATGATGGAGGAATGTTAAGAGCCATCCCTTATCTGTCCTGCTTAAATTTTCTTACCATTGAAATTCTGCACTTCTTATCTGAAATTATGATATAAGCTTTGAAATTGATAAAATTAGGACTTCGCACAGGGTGTCGATTAATTATGCCCAAGAAGGAAGCCAGTGGACAAACTTTGAATCAATGGTTAGGAAAAATCAGGATCAAATATCTTATCAAGACAGGAGTAAGGATCTTGACCACCCAAAGAAGAAGAGTGAGGCTGAACAAGGACCGCATGGAGCATTGGTGAAGTATGATAAAGTAATGCCATTATATTCTAATAAGGTAAGTAAGCTATGGCACTAAAAATAGTTGGCAAAGTGAACACAATTTCACTGAAAGAAAAACACAAGACAGGTTGGAGTTCTAGGTATGCTAGTATCTATTAAAAAATTCATGTAAACATATGAATGAATTTTAGGATGTAAGAAAGAATAACGAAGGTCAGACAACAGTTCGGAATAGGCTTAAGGATAACCGTTTTCATAACAGTGGAGAAAAGAGCTGGAGGGAAGGAGATAGCAATTATAAGAAAAGTTTGAAACAACCAGATGAATCAAAAACAACTTCAAATGTGTGTGATAAGCATGAAATAACGGGTAACGGATTCGAGAATTGCAAAAAGAGAATGGAACGAACTTTCTCTCAAACAGATCATCAGGAAAGGAATAGTGATAACAAGGTATGGCTAATATTTATGTACATTTATTTTGAAGAATAAAAAGTACGTCAGGGGCATCTTAGTTAACAAGAAGGTATGGCTTTGAATTGAACTGTATGCATGCATGTGGGAATCAACATATTTTTGTAGATATGTACTGGTGACATCTGGAATCAGAAAGAATTAAAAATACAAACCCCGTGATATTATTGTAATGAACCCAAAGGAATCTGTTAAGTTACTTAACTTCCTTAATGTGTATTATACAGTTGAACAAGGGAAGTGCGGTTAATGAAGGTGACTGCAGAATGAGAATAGGAGGTACTATATATCAAACAGACCATCAGGAAGGGAATAATGATACTAAGGTACGGTTTACTAATATTTCTTTACATTTATTTTTAAGAATTAAAGGTAATTCATGTCAAACAAGTTTGTTGATAAAACTTGTGTGCATGCATGTCAATTCGAGATTTGTCTGATAGATATTCATTTATGAATTCAGCAATTAGGAAAAATCAAAATTAAAAACCTTATATATGTCTGTCTCATATTTTTATCGACATCAAAGAATCTGTTTATGTATTGTCCAGTTGAACAAGGGAAGTGCGGTTGAAGACAACTGCAAAATGAGGATTGAAGAAACAGTATCTCAAAGAGATCATCAGCTGAAAGGGAATAATGATAACAAGGTATGGTTTACTAATATTTTTCAACATTTATTTTTGAGAATAAAAGGTAATTCAGCCGCACTCAGTTACAAACAAGTTATGGTTTCGATTTAACTTGTGAGCATGCGTGTGGAATCGACATATGATAAATATTCATTTACGATATCTGGAATTAGAAAAAAAATCAACGTTTTAAACCCTATATATGTTTATGTCTCATATTGTTATTGACATGACTTTATATGTTGACTTGACTTCATGAATGTGTACTGTCCAGTTGAACAAGAGAAGTGTAGTAAACGAAGAGAATTGCAGAATGAGAATAGATGAAACATTATCCGAAACAGATGATCAGGAAGGGAATAAAGATAACAAGGTACGGTTTACTAATATTTCTCTACATTTATTTCTAAGAATAAAAGGTAATGCAGTTGCCTCTTAGTTACAAACAACTTACGTTCTTTGATTTAACTTGTAAGCATGCATGTGGAATCGACAGATATCTGATAAGTATTCATTTATGATTTATGAAATCTGGAATTAGAAAAAAATAACATTATAAACCCTACATATGTTTGTCACATATTGTTATCGACATGAAATAATCAATTAGGTTACTTCCTGAATGTGTATTGTCCAGTTGAACAAGGGAAGTGTGGTTGACAAAGACAACTGCAGAATGAGAATTGAAGAAACAGTATCTCAAACAGATCATCATATAGGGAATAATGATAACAAGGTATGGTTTACTAATATTTCACTACATTTATTTATAAGAATAAAAGTTGATTCAGCCGCATCTTAGTTACATACAAGTCATGGTTTTTGATTTAGCTTATAAGCATGTGTATGGCATCGACATATATTTGATAAATATTCATTCGTTTTAATAGAATTGGAAGAAATCAATATTACAAGCCCTATATATTATTATGTCTCATATTGTTATTGACATGAGTATATCTGTTCACTTGACTTCATGAATGTTTATTATCCAGGTGAACAAGGGAAGTGCAGTAAACGAGGACAATTGCAGAATGAGAATGGATGAAATTTTATCAGAAACAGATCTTCAGGAAGTGAATAATGATAACAAGGTACAGTTTACTAATATTTCTCTACATTTATTTCTAAGAATAAAAGGTAATGCAGCTGCCTCTTTGTTACAATCAAGTTATCTTCTTCAATTTTACTTGTAAGCATGCATGTGGAATCAACAGATATTTAATAAATATTTATTTATGATTTATGAAATCTGGAACTAGAAAAAAATAACATTACAAACACTATATATTTTTATGTCTCCTATTGTTATCGACATGAAACAATCAATTAAGTTACTTCCTGAATGTGTATTGTCCAGTTGAACAAGGGAAGTGCTATTGACGAAGACAATTGCAGAATGAGAATAGAAAAAAGTTTATCTCTAACAGAACATCAGGAAGGGAATAATGATAACAAGGTACGGTTTACTTATATTTCACTACATTTGTTTATAAGAGTAAAAGGTGATTCAGCGGCATCTTAGTTCCAAACAAGTTATGGTCATCGATTTAAATTGTAAGCATGCATGTGGAATCCAATTTTTTTGATAAATTTTCAGTTATGATATCTGGAATTAGAAAAAATCTGTTGGAAAAATGTGGGTTTTAGCCCCACATTGTCAAGTCAATTTTGAGCCGTACTTGAGTGGTTAAATGTTGCGTGCGCGCAACGGGTGACGCTTGGAGTATGTTCTCCTTTGT